>CAUYRT010025266.1:0-45718 GCA_963574885.1 Lepilemur ruficaudatus | reverse complement strand
TTTCTTTCTTTCTTTTTTTTTTTTTTTGGAGACAGAGTCTCACTCTGTTGCCCTGGCTAGAGTGCAGTAGCATCATCACAGCTCACTGCAACCTCAAACTCCTGGGCTCAAGTGATCCTCCTGCCTCAGCTTCCCTAGTAGCTGGGACTACAGGCGCACACCACCAGGACTGGTTAATTTTTCTATTTTTTGTAGAGATGGGGTCTTGCTCTTGCTCAGGCTGCTCTCGAACTCCTGAGCTGAAGCAATCCTCTCGCCTCAGCCTCCCAGTGTGCTAGGATTACAGACATGAGCTACCGCACCCAGCCAGGAAGGGAGTACTGATATAAGCTACAACATGGATGAATCTTGAATTATGGCTAGTGAGAGGAGCTACGCATAAAATATATGTAGTATGTGCAATACCCTAATAGGTAAATCTATAGAGATAGAAAGCAGATGGTTTTTTGCCAGAAACTCAGGGAGGGAGGAATGATGAATAACCCTTTAGTAGTATAGGGTTTTCTTTGGGAGTTTCTGAAACAGAAAGTGAAGTTAGGGAAGCCAGATAGGAAGTCAAAGAGTAAGTCTCAGCTAGGTGGGAACAGTTGGAAGTGAACAGAGGTGACAGATGTAAGAGATCTTCCAATGGAAAAATCCACAAAACTTGAAGCCAGACTGGGTTTGCTAGGCTAAATTTAATTCTTAGTTAAATAGCAGGAACTCTCACTTTAATTGCATTCTGGAGATGTGTGTGGGCTCTGATAAAATGACAAGATACTTCACTCATCCCCTTTACTAATACATAAAAATTCTTTTAATAAAACTCTCTTGATTCCGTTATTCAATATTCATTCATTCATTCATTATTTACTGAGCCTTTACTATGTATCCTAGACTATATACTGACTGATACAATGATGGTTCCTACCTTCCTAGAGCTTGCATTCTGGTTAAGGATACAGGAATAAACTAGAGAACAAAAGAATAAATAATATTGTGTCAGATTGTGATATGCAATAAGAAAATGGATTAAGTTAGTATTTTTGATAAATTCTCTGAGAGAAATAAATAAGCCCTGTTGCTGAAAAAAAAGATGATGAAGGAAAGGTAGCAAACTAAAAAAGATTATTGGAGAAGCCTCCCTGACAAAGTAGCTTTTAAGCTGAAACTTAAAGAATGAAAAGGAGCCTGCCATGTGAACAACCAAGGAAAGAACATCACAGTCAAAATAGCAGGTGGGAAAGAAACTGTTGAAGAAACTGAAAGACCAGAATAGCTAGGGCATAGAGGGAGGGGGAAGTCATGTGACATGCCCACCATGGTAGGTAGGCAGGGTCCAGATCATCTAGAGCTTTGAGTGCCGTGAGTGGAGTCTTGATTTTTATTCTAAATGCAGTAGGGAGCCACTGGAGGGTTTTGTGTAGGGAAGTGATATGTTCCTTTTTGTCATCAGACAGGCCCAGTGCCAGCACTGGTCATTCCAGTCACAGTTGGGGCTACCAACAGGAATAGTGAGAAGATCCCTTTCTTTTTTACTGCCTTTGCTTTGTTAGTGCTTATTTTGTGAGCTCCTTATTCTTCTCCTCCTACTGCCCTTTCCTATGTGAACACATGCTCATATCAGTTTGTGTAAGTTTCTTTGCCCTTGATGTAATCTAAAAATAATCAGCTAACTTGTCTAGGACATTAATACCTCCATCCTACATGTATCCTCATCTCAAACAAATAAAAGATTTCTGCTACATTTTGATGTTAATAAAATTCAAAGTCAGAGTTCAGGGCTTGAAGGAGTATAGCACTGTCACATAATCCACAGAAGAATATTGGTATGGTTCTTGATTTTCTGTAGAGATTAACTCAGTGGACCATTTTGTTTGCCTCAGTTGAAGTTTAAATTTGAGCATACGCTTACATATTCACAGTTTTAATCTTTTCTCCCAGATACTGAGGCTTTGTCTCTAATTCAAATTTAGGGGGGAAGGCGTTTACATAACAAAGATAGTAGGAAAGCTATTTCTAACAGTAAATTTCTTCTTGATACATTGAAACTATGGTGCTCCTGAATAACAGAACAAAATTGGATGGACACATGCAGAAGAATGAAACTGGATCCCTATCTCTCACCATATACAAAAATTAACTCAAGATGGATTAAACACTTAGATGTAAGACCCAAAACCATAAAAATTCTAGAAGAAAACCTAGGAAAAACTCTTCTGGACATTGGCCTAAGCAAAGAATTTATGACTAAGACCCCAAAAATAAATACAACAAAAACAAAAATAAATAAATAGGACTTAATTAAACTAAAAATCTTCTGCACAGCAAAAGTAATCAACAGAGTAAGCAACCACCCTACAGAATGGGAGAAAATATTCACAAATTGTATGTCCAACAAAGGAATACCTGGAATCTACAAGGAACTCAAATCAAGAAAAAAAAAAGTGGGAAAAAGACATAAACAGATATTTTTTAAAAGAAGATATAAAAATGGCCAACAAACATATGCAAAAATATTAAACACCACTAATCATCAGGAAAGTGCAAATTAAAACCACAATGAGGTAACACCTTTCCCCTGTCAAAATGGTCATTATTAAAAAGTCAAAAAAACAATAGATGTTGGCATGGATGCAGTGAAAAGGGAACACTTATACGCTGTTGGTGGGAATGTAGATGAATACAACTTATGTGGAAAACAGTATGGAGATTCCTCAAGGAACTAAAAATAGACTGACTGTTGGATCCAGCAATCCCACTACTGAGTATCTACCCAAAGGAAAGAAGTCACTATATCAAAAAGACACATGTAGTCATATGTTTATTGCAGCCCAATTCATAATTGCAAAGATATGGAATCAACCTAAGTGCCTATCAAGTGAAGAGTGGATAAAGAAAATGTGACACATACACACACACACACACATATACATACACACTATGGAATACTACTTAGCCATAAAAAAGGATGAAATAATATCTTTTGCAGCAACTTGGATGGAACTGGAGGCTGTTATCCTAAGTGAAATATCGCAGGAATGGGAAAACATACTGCATGTTCTCACTTGTAAGTGGGAGCTGAACAGTAGATATGCATGATCATGCAGAGAGGTATAATAGACATTGGAAACATGGGAGGGGGGAGTTTAGGAGGAGGGTGAGGGAAGAAAAATTACCTACTGATAATTGCCTAGTGGTACAGTATACACTATTCTGGTGATGGGTACACTAAAAGCCCTGACCTCACCACTATACAATTCATTCATGTAATAGTAAAACATTTTTACCCCCTAAATCTATTGAAATAAATAAATATAAATAAATACAAAATTTTTCATGTAAAAAAAAAAGAACTGGGTAAATGAAATGGATAGGTAAAATTCAAACTAATTCTGGAAATTATTTTTGAAACTATATATTTTTCAAAATCTATTAAATAATGGGGTAAATAAATTATGTGACACTGACACAGAGTAGACTTACAGATAAGTAGAACAACCTAGATAACTTAAAAACAGACCCAGTATAAATAAGGTAAAGTAAGCATTTCAAACTTGTGATAATTCAAATTGTCAGCGGGACAATTTGTTAACCATTTGAGGAGGAAAAATGAAGTTAGATACTTATTTTGTACCAGATGCTAAAAAGCACTAGGAAAATGTTAATATTGTTATACTCTGAGATTGAGAAGGGCCTTTCAAAGAATAATACTAAAGAAAAGGATTGACAAGTTTGGCCACATAAATTTTTTAAACTTTTACAAATTAAAAAAATAAAAGGGAGAAAGAAGGCTTTAAGACAGAGAATTGAATAAATTACTTGAAATAAATAAATATGAAAGATAAAGGTTTAATGTCCTTAATGTTTAAAATGTTCTTACAAATTGATAAGATAAACACAGGTATCTCAACAGAAATATGGGCAAAAGCCCTAAAGAGGCAATTCACAAAAGATTGCAAATACCCAACAAACATGTAAAAAAAAAAATCATCTTACATAATCACAAAAATACATACTAAAAATAATAAGATGCCATTCTCACTAGATTAACAGAAATTAAGACTAATAATACTGCCCAATGATGGTGAGATTGTAATGGGTGTAGTCATTCTCACATAACCAGTATAACCTTTCTGGAGAGCAGTTTTGCAAAATGTTTCAAAAGCACAACCCATCAATTCAGAAATTTTACTTCTAGTATTTTGTTTCAAGAAAATAATAAGGCAGGTGTGCCAAGGTGAATATACAATGAAGTTTATTATACCATTGCTTATAATGCTTCTTCTCATGAGAGGAACTAGAGCCTAGTGAATAAGATTCAGACTGAGGAAAGACCTTAGGCAAATAATTTAATCTCTTTGTGCCTTAGTTTTTTCATCTATAAAATGGAAATAGTAATATTATCCACTTCATAGTACTGTTGTGCAGGTTAACATGCTTATAAGCAGTTCCTAGCACATAGGAAAGCGGTTTCATTGTTAACTGTTTCCACTGTGATAACAGTGGAAAACCAAAATAATCTAAATATCCAACATAAAATATTGGTTAAATAAATTATGATTTAGCCATATAATGGTATATTCTACACATTAAAAATGATAATGTAGGTTTGTGATGTAGAAAAATGTTCTCCTTATATTGCTAAGTGAAAATAGATTATGAAACTGTATTATATGATCCTATCTTTTGTTTTGAGTATATATGGTACAGACAAAACTCAGAAAGAATGTATGTTAATGTTTTTCTCTGTCTAATGGGAGTGCAGTTATTTTGTTTACTATTCCTAGGTTTTCTATAGTGAATATATATTACTTGTCTAAAAAAATAGTAAAAGTACAATAGAGAAAATAGTTTGGCAGTTTCTCAAAAAGTTAAACATAAGAGTTTCCATATGAACCAGAAATTCCACTCCTAGATACATAGTCAAGGGAATTGAAAACGTATGTTCACAGAAAAACTTGCACATGAATGTTTGTAGCACCATTATTCATAATAGCCAAAAAGTAGAAACAACCCAAATGTTCATCAGCTGATAAATAGATAAATAAAACATGGTATGTACCCATACTGTGGAATATTATTCAGTAATAAAAAGAATGAAGTTCTAGTACGTGCTACAACATGGGTGAACCTAAAAAACATTATACTAAGTCAAAGAGACCAGACACAAAAGGCCACATACTGTATAATTCCATTTACATTAAATGTCTAAAATAGGCAAGTCTGTAGAGAGAGAAAGCAGATTTCTGGTTGCCAGGAACTGAAAGGAGGAAGCAATAAGGAGTGACAGCTCATGGGTGTGGGGTTTCTTTGAGGGATAATGAAAATGTTCAGGGATTAGATAGGGTGATGGTTGTACAATTTTGTGAATATACTAAAACAGCTGAATTGTGTACTTTAAAATAGTGAACTTTATGATGTGTGAATTACATCTCAATAAAATAATGTTTAAGAAAAGTAGAATCTATTAGCTATAAGACACTAGAATTAAAAAGAATATAAGAAAATTAAAGTCTGACTTTTTACTGAAGTCTTTAATTATATTTATGGATTTTAAGAGTAGATTTTGCTAAAGGGATGTGAATCAGGAAATTGTAAGTGACCATGTAGATATATTTCCACAGCCTTCCCCCTCCTTTTTTAATGAAAAATGTGGACATTTTAAAACTGATAGGAAACTTTGCTTCTGTTGTCAGATTTTGGCTTTATATTTTTAGTTATTTGTACTACTTTTAGAATTTTTTTTCCTTTTTAAAATGCTCAATTATAATTCTAATGGTTTTCTGGCAGTTTTATTTATTTTTTTAAAACAGTATTTTCCCAATGTTCTCTATTTTCTTTTAATTTTTTTTATTTCAGGAAATTATGGGGGTACAAACATTTTGGTTACATGTTATGACTTTGCCACATCCCAACCATGATTTGAGATGTGCCCTTCCGCCTCTACAACACTCACTGCGTGCATTAGTTGTGAGTTTACCCACCCCCAATCCCCCTACCCCCAAAGAATATTACTACTGTGTGAGCACCTTAGTGTTGATCAATCAGTGCCAGTTTGATGGCGAGTACATGTGGTGCGTATTCTTCCATTCTTGAGATACCTCACCTTGGAGGATGGGCTCACGCTCTATCCAGGAAAATGTAAGAGGTGTGCTAGGTCACCATCGAATGGGATCTAGAGATGGAAACTTCCTTGAGAAAACACACATACACACACATGCATGCATACATGTATACACTCTCATTTAAAACTGCCATCATTTTTCATAAAACTTTTTATAAAAATGTATGTGTGTTTTCTCAAGGAAGCTTCCATCTCTAGATCCCATTTTACAATGTGTAAGTGCTTTAAGTATGTTCTAGAATAATGTAAGCAGTATAAATGATCTCATTTTCCCCCTTTATGATTTCCCGTTCCCTTATCCCATCCCTTCCTACTCCTGGCCTTTTTTCTGCTCCAAAATATAAAATGGGGTTAGAGCATAATACCTTTTTTTAATTAATTCTTTTTGTAAACATTTATTGAGTACCTACCATATGTCAAGACACTATGGTAAGATTAAAGATACAGAAATTAAATACCTGGTTCCAGACAGATAAAATAATACATCTTAGAGCTATTCTGGGAACAGTTAGGAAGGCACTTAACCTAGATAAGGATGGTCAGGCAGGACTTCCTTTTACCGTCAATATAATTAGAGGGTTGATCTTCTTTGAAACCAGGTCACATCAGTTCTGCGTTTTTAAAGAACTGTTGAAAGTATAGCTCATGCTTGGCCCTTCACACATCCCATAATTATATAGGCACAGGAAAAAAAAATCTTGAGAAAAGCAGTAAGGATCTATTCCCAAGACATGTGTATAAGCCAGAAATCATTTTTTTAATTGACATGAATACAAGTAGTACAGGTGCAAAGACGTTGAATGAAAGCTTGGTTTCTGCTGCCTTGACTGCTTAACGCATTTAAAATCAAACCTTCAGGCAGGGCGCGGTGGCTCACGCCTGTAATCCTAGCACTCTGGAAGGCCGAGGCGGGAGGATCACTCGAGGTCAGGAGTTCAAGTCCAGCCTGAGCAAGAGTGAGACCCCGTCTCTACTGAAAAAATAGAAATTAATTGGCCAACTAAAATATATAGAAAAAATTAGCCAGGCATGGTGGCTCATGCCTGTAGTCCCAGCTACTTGGGAGGCTGAGGCAGAAGGATTGCTTGAGCCAAGGAGTTTGAGGTTGCTGTGAGCTAGGCTGACACCACGGCACTCTAGCCCGGCAACAGAGTGAGACTCTTGTCTCAAAAAAAAGAAAAAGAAAAAAATAAAGTAAAATCAAACCTTCAGAGCTTTTAGGGGCGTTGCTCCCCGTAATAATATACCTGCTACACTTTTTTAAATACCATGGTGTTGGGAGCTTCCCTGAACACGGGGGCTTCCGGGTGGGGTTGCTAGTCCTTCGTAGTGACATAGCAACTACCCCTGAAGCACAGCTCTCTCACCTGAGATGCACCAAGTATTCCATATTATAGGTTTGATTAAATAAAATAGTTAATTACGTGTTCAGGGAAGCTCCCAACACCATTATGAATGTAAAGGAATCCTGTACCCATTGGTGTTTTTAAAGAAACAAGCCTCCTTACTTTGTGCTGCTTTCTTCAGGACTGTACTGGTATAGCTGTATTGATTATTAAATATTGAAATACATCCATCCTGCTTTGTAAAGGACTGCTGTTGAAAGCTATACCCCTCCACAGCCTGGCCTCTTCCCTAGGAACTCCACCCCTGCAGCTGCCCACAGTCCAACCATTAAAAGCTTATCCCCAGGCATAGCAGGAGGCCTTTAGGACCCTTGTTGTTCACTACTCTGGCATCCATACTGATGGTTGGTGCTTGGGCTATCATTATTGTTAAATACGTTTGAATATTACCGAGACTTTCTGTTAGTGTAAATGAATCATTACCATTTATCAGTGTTTATGTTCTGCCATCTAGAGTGTCAGATAACTCTAGCTCACCTGTGCTGCTTACCTGGTGTATAGAATCAACATTCAGAGTTTTATCATTTTCTGAATAAACCCAGAGTACTATCTCCTAAGCCACACTGTATTTTTTCTCTGTTTCTTTCAGTGTTTGACAGTTTGACCTAAGTTTTCTGTTCTCTTATTTGTCTTTTCAGTTCGCTTTGCACCTTATAGGCCTCCAGATATCTCCCTGAAGCCTCTGCTCTTTGAAGTGCCCAGCATCACAACAGAGTCTGTGTTTGTTGGCCGGGATTGGGTTTTCCATGAAATAGATGCTCAACTTCAAAGTTCTGACGACAGCGTGAACCAAGGAGTAGTGATCGTGGGAAACATTGGGTTTGGCAAAACTGCCATCATCTCCAGACTGGTGGCCCTCAGCTGTCATGGTACAAGGATGAGACAGATCGCCTCAGACAGCCCACATGCCTCCCCCAAACGTATGTATTCCCTTTTAATGAACTCTCTGCTTTATTGGCTCTGAAATTTTTTCTGGCATACTCGTATTAGGTCACATATCCTTTTATTTTCTGATCTGCAAAACCCAACCTGCACGTGAGGACTATTAATTCAGAGTTGAGAAAAAGAATGTATGCTTTGTTTATATCTAACTCACATAGCCAACAGGCACCTAAGCATGACTGAAAAAACCTTTCTTGTCGAATAAAGTCAAATACATTTTTGACTCTTCCCTGTTGCTGTGTGGCTGCTAGTCTGTCCTTTGAATAATGACTGCAGCAATTGCCCATAGAGCCATTTGCATCCATCACTGTTGTATTTTGCTCAGCCTGTGCCCAGTTCTTCTTGTTACTTGCCAACATAGTCTGTTTGTGGCCTTCATTTCTTTGTTTTTGACGTCAATGTTGTACTGCTTGGACTTCAACTTCATTGTGTCCTTGAAAGATTTCTCCTGATTCTTTATGAAAAGATGCTGAGCTCTCATATGTATTCAGGCTTCTTTCATCACCAGCAGGGTGCAGCTTAATGATCACCACCAGGATCTTAGAGTTTTTAAAACTCACATGGTACTTACTGTGTGCCAGACGTTCTCTACATGCTTTACAAATATTAATCATCCAGTCCTCTTATCAATTCAGTGAAATTATCTTCATTTCACAGGTAAGTAATCCGAGTTTCAGAGAGGTTAAGTAGGTTCTCCTAGGTTTTACTGCCAGTAAATGTTAAAACTAAGCAGTCTGGCTTCAGAGGCCATTCTCTTACCCATTTTGCTATGTTGCCTGTCCTTATTGGTGAAACTTTCTCAAGTAAAGAAAAGAAATGGAAATGGATACATGTTCTTCCTCTACATATTATATGTATAGAACCAGTCTAGCTGGTTTCTGTTAGTTATTAGAGAACAAAAAAGAGAAACTATTGCTCTGCTAGTCCAAATCAATAATCTATCCCACCACAAATTTTCAAACAGTAACCACCAGAAACGGTTTACTTGAGATCAAAGTCTAACACAGTGATATAAACCTACCAGGAACTCACTGAATAGCCTCCAAACATCTTGGCTTCTTATTGAAACTAGTTAGCAGCCTTATATCATTAAGGAGGCAGATTGCTTCTGGTAAATTTATGGATGTTTAACATGTGGAAGAAGAACTAGTGTCTAGGAAGAAAATTGGTTGAATCAAAGTACTATCTTTACCAGGGTATGATAAGAATTGATATAGGTATAGGAGAATTATTTACTTAAGAGGAATACCATGCTTAGTTCTTAAATGAAGCTCTTAGGAGGTAGATTGGCATAGGTATTGTGGAAGTCAAGAGTCCAGGGATTGTGCCCCAACACTCAAATTGACTATACTTTGTGAACTTGAGAATTCTGTTTAATTCTTTACACCTCACTTTTCTCATCTGTAAAATGAAGTAATATGATATTTAACTAGTTGATCTTTAAGATTTGTTTGTGTACTAAAATTTTGATTCTAAGAACACATCTTCATGGTTGAAAGTAACTTTCCACACCTATTCTAGTGTTTTCCTCTGAGTACCTATCACACCAAACTACTTCTTATCTGAGTAGTCCAAAAGGCTATTGGAGTGTGTCAGAAAGAAAACCAGAGAGCTAATAGTCCCTCTGACTCCTCTGTATATCACTGTTGCAGATAACAGAGTGGTAGAATCATGCATGACAGAAGATAAATCCCAAGGGCAAGAAGAGCTGCTTTCTCAGAAAGCAAAGGTCCCCCCTTAAGCCTGGGAGAGCAAGAATTAATAGAAAACAGCTCATGTATTCCCCAAAGCAGAGATTCTTTAAAGGTAGTTCATTAAGTTATTCGTTAACATTCATTGCCTTCTATCTCCTGGGAGTCTCTGAAAACATTGGGACACTTTCCAATCATGAGATAAATATCCATTGTTAAGACTGTAGATTTAGCCTAATAGTTCATTTTAAAAACTTGAAAAGGAGTTGCGGATCGAGAGCTAGAGTATGTAGTTATATATCTATCAGAATTACTCAGAATCAATGTTGCTTTCTACAGAATAATTTTTGTTGTAATCTGTTGATGTCCAAACTACATTCTGCCTCTACCATCTTAACCAGTAGTCCTTAAAAAGGGTCAAGAATAAGTGACTGATACAATGCAAGCTATTTTTTGGCATAAATCTGTTACTATATGAGCTGACACCGAATATGTTACTGACAGCAATAGAATTTTTTTCATTAATAAATAAGAATGATATCTGTATAAAGGGTTGGCTTAATTTTTTTTTGGAGTTTAACTTAAGCTTGGGTAAGTTTATTTCACTGGTGTTCTTAATCCTTAGTCAATGATACCAATAACATAGTTGTAGTAATAATGAAAATAAATGGAAAATTATTAGAGTTTTCAACTTCTGTCTCTGTATCATCTGCTGTTCTTTCTTCTACCCCTGCCTCCTCCATGCTGAGCAGTACTGCTGTGGAAGATGTGAGCAGTTTAGCCTCAGTATCATATTGCTTGGCTCTCCTCCCACAGACACTTAACACCCCCCCCCCTCAGCCTGCCCCCTCCTTGTCATTTCCCTGGGAAGGTACAGAAAAGCTGTCAAGGCAGGCACTAGCCTGTCATCCTGCTTTCCGCCTACTTTTCCAAGACTCCCCCATCAGTCTCTACCATCACCCACCCCCCACAGCACACACATCCTAAGAACAAAAATATTTGATGAAAATAGACCTGTTGTGTAATCTGTGCATTATTACATTAACTACAGGTATACTCAGTACAATTAGTTAAGAAAGCTCTAATATAAGACTTTATATTCCTATCACTAAAAGTCTCAATGTAGTTATTATTTATAACTGCTAAGCCCCCAAACAACTGTTAAGTAACCCCTACCCTCCCTACCCTGCTCATTTCAGAAGTCTGTTTTGCCAGTTTGCTGTGTACATTGATTACTGCCTACCTATCAACTTATTTCTACTATTCTCTCTTCAAACAGAAAGTAAGACATTCAGACAAAAAGGAGGGCATCTCCAAAAGGGAAAAGGTTATTTAAACAGTAATTACCCACAAAATCAAATACCAGATAAAGGGAAATGGAATTGGGGGAGACAGTGAACAGCAGAAATAATACAGTGACAATCACTGAACTTTACCTCAACTCAAAATGTCATACATTTCTGTAGGCTTTTTTCCCTGCTGTCTCCCATACTCACCCCCCTGCAATTATTCAAAACTTAAGGAATTTACTCCACCAGTTGGATGGAAGAAGTCTAAATTCACTCCTTCTGGTAGAGAGTTAAATGAGGTCTACCTTCCCTGATTCTACTTTCTTTTCAATCGCTATTGGCCATCAGAGAGCAACTTCAAATATTTATTTTGGTACCCATTTTTAAACTGTGATCTTATTCATCAATGTAGTCTATAATTTCTAGTCATAGGTAAGAAGTAGAATGTTATTCCAAATAACAGGAACAAATGGATTTTTTTTTTTTTTTTTTTGTGAGACACAGTCCTCACTCTCTTGCCTGGGCTAGAGTGCTGTGGCGTCAGCCTAGCTCACGGCAACCTCAAACTCCTGGGTTCAAGCGATCCTCCTGCCTCAGCCTCCTGGGTAGCTGGGACTATAGGCACGTGCCACTGTGCCCAGCTAATTTTTTCTATTTGTAGTTGTTTGGCTAACTTATTTCTATTTGTAGTAGAGACAGGGTCTCGCTCTTGCTCAGGCTGGTCTCAAACTCCTGAGCTCAAGCAGTCCTCCCGCCTCGGCCTCCCAGAGTGCTAGGTTTACAGGTGTGAGCCACCATGCCCAGCCAACAAATGGATTTTTTAAACAAATTTTAAATAGCTTTATTGAGCTGTAATTCACATACCATACAATTCACCCATTTAAAGTGTTCAGTATCTTTCGTATAATGCACAGGATTGTACAGCAATCACCATAATCTAATTTTAGATCCTTTTTGTCCCCCTATAAGAAACCCATGCCTATTAGCAGTTAATCCCCATTCTCTCCCTTACCCTCCTGTTCAGCCCTAGGTAACCATTAATTACTTTCCGTTTCTATGGATTTCCCTATTCTGGGAATTTCATATAAATAGAATTATACACTAGGTGGTCTTTTTTTGACTGACTTCTTGGACTTAGCTACAACAATTACATGTTGTAGCATGTATCAGTATCTCATTTCTTTTTGTTGAGTATAAACAATGGACTCTTTATATGGATCCATACATTTATCCACTCATCAGCTGATGGACTTTGGGTTTTTCCACTTTTAAGCTGTGATGAATCATGCTTCTGTGAACATTTATGTACATGTTTTTGTGTGGACATGTGTTTTTATTTCTTTTGGGTATGTAAGAGTGGAATTGCTGAATATAAAACAAATGGAATTTAATCTTCCTTTAATTCAGAGTTTTATGATTATCTGATGGAAATATCTCATCTTTTTAATCTAGACGTGGATGCCAACAGAGAGCTGCCACTCACACAGCCACCTTCAGCCCACTCGTCTATCACCAGTGGAAGCTGCCCAGGAACACCAGAAATGCGCAGGCGACAGGAAGAGGCTATGCGAAGACTAGCTTCACAGGTACAGTAGGAGTCCCAAGTTGTGGACATGCTAGTACCATTTTAACATTAAGGAGGCAAAGGTAGGGAGATCCTTGGCTAAGCGAATAGAAGTATGTAAAGGTATACCATGAGCACACAGAGAAAAGTTTCTGTTTCTTTGCTCTTCCTAGAAAAATATTATGATTGCATCAGAGCCTTAGAGCTGGAGAGACCCTTAGAAATAAAGTCCTCTAGTGAATAGACAAGGAAGTTGAAACTTGAAGAAGTGATGTGGTTTACCCAGTGTCACAGTATAAGTAATCAATAATTTTAAATTTTCATTCCTAAATCAAAACTCTTCCTGCTATACTATACTGTCCATAATATTCTTTATACATTTGGGTTTGAAATTTCTATTTTTCTCAAAGTAATGTATGCACATAGAAAAATCAAATAATGCTTAAATCCAGTAATTCGGGACTTTAAAAAAATGGCGGACTAGAAG
Source organism: Lepilemur ruficaudatus (assembly GCA_963574885.1). Lineage (NCBI taxonomy): Eukaryota > Metazoa > Chordata > Mammalia > Primates > Lepilemuridae > Lepilemur > Lepilemur ruficaudatus. The sequence continues at coordinate 32,233 of CAUYRT010025266.1, read as the reverse complement.
CAGCCTGCAAGCATGCCACCCCCAAGGAAAGAAGTGAAAAATGCAGGCAGCTGCCTACATATGGATCACTCTTCCTGAACCAACATTGTGAAATCACAGAGAAGCAACACGGAACACAGTGTGGGGTGGGGGGAAAGGTGTCAGGGCAATATATATAACAAGATCAGAGAACGTGCAGGGAAGAATCGGAGGATAGACTGCTGGGGCACCATGCTAACCCTGCTGGCACTGTGTGAATTGCGAGATGGCTCCCTCCACTGCCACAGACCTCTGCCTAGTCGGACTGGGGACCCACCTGGAGTCTGTGCAGAGTCATTGCACCAGACAATAGACACAGTGGGGATTGGCAGCAGCTAAAGCCATCCTGAGCTCTCAGGTACATGGCCCAGGTCCACACCAGGATGGGGACGGAGTGGACTAACTGATGGCTTCCCTGAGCCATACCCTGTGACTGGAAACCAAGCACTTCTCCCCTACAGCACAGTGGGATCTGAGCACAGGAATTGGCTGGGGTGCAGCAGGTTCCAACCTGAAAGGCTTCGGGCGACTGCTTAAGCAGGTCCTGGTTGGGGTAGGGAGAACTTCACAGTCCCTAGGCCACTAGAACTCACCTCTGCCCACCTGACTTGGCATCCATGCAGTCCCTGAGGCTCCAGAAGTGCAAGAAACTTGCTTGGCCCAACTCCACCCTCCAGGCCCCAGTTGCCTCCTGCCAGCTCGGCCCTGACGCTCCCCTTCAGGTCAGATCAGCCCTGCTGCCTACACAGCCCTGCTTCTGGCTCAGAGGCCCTGCTCAGAAATCCCTGCTTTGGGCTCCTTCCCACTCCTGGCTCCGAGGCTCTCACAGCAGAGCCCAAGGCTCTGCCTCTGTGCCTCTAGAGCTCCTGTCAGGCCTGAGACACCATTCCCAAGACTCTAGTGCTACACCTAGACCCCAGAACACCACTCCAGAGCCACCACCACCACTACAGGGCCAGAGGAACTCTTCCAAAGTCCAATACCCCACCAGGGACCCCCCAGCCTTGAGCCACCAGTATATTGCAACCTGGTTTGAGCAAATACCCACAGCCGGGAGCCCCCTACAACTATCTAGATAACCTCACCCAGATTTCCCAGCAGGGAACAGATGCCCTGCAAACCTGGTAGCCCTAAGTTGAACAAAGTGGTTTCAGATCAGAAGAAACCAGCAAAAGAACCTTGGCAACATGAAAAATCAAAACAGATCGACACCCCCGGGGGAGCTACAGCAGTGAATTCCAACTACAAGGAAATTGCCAAAATGACAGAAATGAAATTGAGAATATGAATGGCAAATAAGATGAATGGAATTGAAGAGAAAGTTGAAACCAACAAAAAGAAGCCAAAAACGATTTCAGGAAATTAATGAAAAAACCACCAAAGAAGTAGATAACACAAAGAAGAATATAATTGAACTTAAGGAAATGAAAGAGTCATTTAGGGAATTTCAAAACACAGCAGAAAGTTTCAACAACAGATTAAACCAAGGAGAAGAAAGACTCTCAGAGCTTGACGACAAGGCTCTCAAGCTAACCCAATCATTTAAAGAGGCAGAAAACAAAAAAAGGCAATCAGAGAGATATGGGACTATGTAAAGTGAACTAACATATGAATTACAGGTATCCCTGAGGGAGAAGAAAGTGCTAAAAGCATGGGAAAATCTATTCAAGGTAATTATTGAGGAAAACTTGCCTGGTATCGCCAGAGATCCAGACATCCAGGTACAAGATGGTCATAGAACACCGGGAAGATTCATAGCAAATAGGACATCTTTAAGACACATAGTAATCAAGCTGGATGAAGTCAAAATGAGAGAGAAAATTCTACAAGCAGCTAAATGTAAGCAACAACTGACCAACAAGGGAAAACCCATCAGGCAAACACCAGACTTCTCAGCGGAAACCTTACAAGCCAGAAGGGAGTGGGCCCCATCTTCAATCTTCTTAAACAGAACAGCTGTCTGCCTAGAATTTTGTATTCTGCAAAACCAAGGTTCACTATTGATGGAGAAATTAAGTCCTTTCCAGACAAGCAAACATTTGTCATGACCAGATCTGCACTCAGAAAATACTGAGAATTGCATTATACACAAATCAGCACAATAGATACCCACCAGGGCAAAATCACCCAAAACAGCCAAAGCTCACAACTCCTATAAAACAAAAACACAAGAAGAAAAACAAAGGAATGAGGTACTACCCAGTATGATGAACAGAACAGCATCACACATATCAGTCAGTTCTCTCTCTCAGCATGAATGGCTTTAATGTGCCACTCAAAAGACATGAGCTGACTGAATGGATGTAAAAACACAATCCAAGTATCTGCTGCCTCTAGGAGACACATTTAAACCACAAGGATGAAAACAGGTTCAAAGTGAAAGGATGGAAAAAAATATTTCACACAAATGGAACCAAAAGAGAGCAGGTGTAGCTATTCTCATATCAGACAAAAGTGACTTTAAATCAATAAAGACAAAGATGGTTATTATATAATGGTAAAGGGAGCAATTCAACAAGAAGACATATAATGATCATAAATATTATATGCTCCTAACACAGGAGCTCCCAGGAACATAAAACAAATTCTACTAGAGCTAAACAAAGAAATAAAGAATAGCATCATAATTGCCAGGGACTTCAGAACCCCACTATCAGAATTGGACATATCATCAAAGCAGAAAATAAGCAAACAGCGGACTTAAATGAGACCCTAGAACAAATAGACCTAACAGATATTTATAAAAGCGTTCTACCCAAAAACTACTGAATATACATTCTTTTGATCAGCACATTGGACATTCTCTAAGATTGATCACTCTTAGGCCACAAAACATATCTCAACAAATTTTAAAAAATCAAAATCACACTGTGTGTCTTCTCAGACCATAATGGATTAAAATTAGAAATCAATTGTAAGAATAACCCTCAATTCTACACAAAGTCATGGAAATTAAATAATCTGCTACTGAACAACATTATTGGGTCAATAATGAAGTTAAGATGGAAATCAAAAGATTGCTTGAATTGAATGAGAAAGGAGACACAAGCTATCAAAATCTATGGCATTTAGCAAAAGCATTCCTAATGGGAAAATTCATAGGCTTAAATGCCCACATCCAAAAGTCAGGAAGATCACAAATTAGCAACCTAATATCACATCTGAAGGAAGTAGAAAAGGATTAGCAAACAAAACCCAAAGCCAGCAGATGAAAACAAATAACAATAACAAAGGTCAGAGTAGAACTAAATGAAATGGAAGACTAAAAAATAATACAAAAGGTCAGTGAAACAAAATGTTGGTTCTTTGAAAAGACAAATAAGATTGGTAGACCTCTTGCTAGATTAACCAGGAATAGGAGAAAAAGGACCCAAATAAGCTCAATCAGAAATGCAAAAGGAGATATCACAACTGATAGACAGAAATAGAAAACATCATCTGTTTATACTGTAAAAATCTCTACACACATAAACTAGAAAATGTAGAGGAAATGGAGAAATTCCTAGAAACCCACAAACTCTTAAAACTCAGTCAGGAAGAAATAGAACTCCTGAACAGACCAATAATGAGTGGTGAGATTGAAGCAGTAATAAAAAGTCTTCCAACAAAAAGCTCCCTGGGAGCTTCTGTTAGGTGCAGATGGATTCACAGCCAAATTCTACCAGACCTACAAAGAAGAACTAGTACCCATACTGCAGAAATTATTCCATAACACGGAGGAGGGACTCCTCCCCAACTCATTCTGTGAAGCCAGTATCACCTTAATACCAAAGCCAGGTAAGGACACAACAAAAAATGAAAACTACAGACCAGTATCCCTTATGAATGTAGATGCAGAAATCCTCAATAAAATACTAGCAAACCAAATTCAACAACACACCAAAGAAGTAATCCACCAGGACCAAGCAGGCTTCATCCCAGGGATGCAAGGATGGTTCAACACACATAAATCAACAAATGTGGTTCACTACATAAACAAAAGCAAAAGCAAATACCATATGATCTTCTCAACATATTCAGAGAAAACATCCGACAAAATCCAGCATCTTTTCGTGATAAAAACCCTCAACAAACGAGGCATAGAAGGAACATATCTCAGAATTATAAAAGCCACAAACCCACAGCCAATATCATACTGAATGTAGAAAAGTTGAAAGCATTCCCCTTAAGAACTAGAACAAGACAGGGATGCCCATTGTCACCACTCCTATTCAACATAGTGCTAGAAGTCCTACCCAGGGCAATCAGGCAAGAGAAGAATGTTAAGGGTATCCAGACTGGGAAAGAGGAGGTCAAACTATCACTCTTTGCTGATGATATGATCTTGTATCTAGAAAACCCCAAAGATTCCACCAAGAGTCTCCTGGAATTGATAACTATTAATAAATTCAGCAGAGTCTCAGGATACAAAATCAACAAAATCAATGTACATAAATCAGCATTTCTATATACTAATATTAATAATAATCAAGCTGAGAGTCAAATCAGAGTCTCAATACCATTCACAATGGCTATAAAAAAGTAAAATACCTAGGAATATACTTAACCAAGGAAGTGAAATATCTCTACAAGGAGAACTACAAAACTCTGAGAAAAGAAATCATAGAGGATACAAACAAATGGAAAAACATATTATGCTCATGGATAGGTAGAATCAACATTGTTAAAATGTCCATGCTACCCAAAGTGATTTACAGATTAAACACCATCCCCATCAAGTTACCAAAGTCATACTTCACAAATCTAGAAAAAATAATTCTGTGCTTTGTTTGGAACCAGAAGAGAGCTCAAATAGCCAAAGCAATCTTAAGCAAAAAGAACAAATCTGGAGGCATCACATTACCAGACTTCAAACTATACTACAAGGCTATCGTAACCAAAACAGCATGCTGTTGGTACAAAAATAGAGATGTAGACCAATGGAACAGAACAGAGAACCCAAATATAAAACCATCTCCCTACACCCAACTGATCTTGGACAAAGCAGACCACAATGTACACTGGGGAAAAGAAACCCTGTTCAATAAATGGTGTGGGGAAATCAGATAGCCACATGCAGAAGAATGAAACAGAGCCCCTATTTCTCAACCACTCACAAAAATTAATTCAAGATGGACAAAAAACTTAAATCTAAGGCATGACACCATAAGAATTCTACAGGAAAATGTAGGAAAAACTCTTGGTGTAGGCAACGAATTTATTAAAAATATCCCATTGGCAATCGTGGCAACAACAAAAACTAATAAATGGGATTTGATTAAACTAAAAAGCTTAGTAAAAACCAGACTTAAGAGGTGGAAGGGTTGTGCTGATCAGGAAATCAGTCACATGATGTGAGGAACAAGACGTTCTCAGAAGTGATAAAAGGGAGGTAAGGAATAAGAGTATAAGGGCAAGCCTAAGGGAAGGGCAGTTGTAACATTGTAGTTTGTTTAAATGATGTGAATACCAGTCAGTATGTACATTAAATTTTTATGTCCAGGTTAATTTCAGATATTCAAAACTGCCTTTTATTTATATGAGACTGGCTTAATTCTGTCACAGATTATTTATTTGAAGTAGAAAATGGTCTGTGGAAACTGAAGGTCCATGACTTTTAACACAAGCTAGACAGATTGGCTGCCACTTAATCCCTTTGATGAGATTTATGATTAGTTTTGTCATTTCTTGGATACAACATTAAATCAAAAGATTTTATATATAAGACTAGACTGACCTCCAGTCTTTTCTTTGTCTATGTAGCCTGCAGGCCTGCCGTTTTCCTTCTTCCCTCATAAGGCTAACCTAAAATTTACTTGTTGTCTTCTTCTGAAGAATTAATGCAATTTTGGTCATATCAGATATACTTTGGATAAAAATTGTTTTAACAGAAAGTGCAGAGATTTAACATAAGGAAGACCTGAGATGAAAAAATTAATAATGTAAGAAAGATATAACTACAAATAAAATTTAGACAAGTCATTTTGAGAGACAAGAATTCACCAAAGAAAAAGATTTTACTTGCTGATTTATTGGGAGTAGACTAATCCTGAACCATTTCCAAGAAGTTGTAATAATAGTGACTATGTATGGGTGGACATGATGACTTCTTCAATGATGAAGGGAATGATCTAGTATCTGTCACTGAGCATTGGTACAATAAGAGAATGAAGAAAAAAACCCTACACTTTGTTGTAGATAATATTAATAGAAAATTTGGGGGAAGTACCAAATGTTGGTGACAGATTGTATGTACATATACATACTACATAGCTACTTTGAAATGTCTAGTAAATAACCTATTTTGAGTCACAGTACAAATCTCATGAAGATGTTGAGTGGTTTTTCTACCTGAATTCTGCAAAGGAATCAAGACTTTATATTTGGAATGCCAAAGAAGAATTTTAAATGAAAAGTAAGAAAGGCAGCCACAGAAGATGTAACTTTAGCATTGACCTTTGTTAGAAGAAACTTTATTTAGCCAAGAGCACAGTTGATTTTTAATGAAATCAATTAAAGAACCCTTTTTCTACATTTCAGAATTTTTGTCTTTAAAATGTTACTCTATTACTTTAAGTAAAAGATAAGTTATAGTTGATTTGTTCAGCTCTTCTTAGCCTCAACATGTGGAATCAATTGAAGTGAAATATGATGAAAGTTCCTATTGATTCAGAGGTTTATTGTTTCCTTTTTATCAAGTGGAGATTTATACCCATGTAGACATAACCACTGACATTGTTCATTGAGAGGACAGACCAGTTGTTGACTAGTTTTCTCTTTGGACTCCTTACATTATGTTTAAGGTAGATAATAAAGCAATGACTGATTTATCTAAAGAAAAAAGTGGAGATTTTGAAAATTCAACCGCTGATTTCCAGTTTCCATATTGTACTCAGACTTCATTGCTTCACTCACAAGTAGTTCCTATTTTCAACTTTATGTAGCGATATTTCCTGTGTAGTTTGGTTTTTCTTTTTATGTTTAATGAGAATGGTTTCAGGTGTTTTAAAAAGAAATTGACATTTTCAGCGTGTGTTACAAGAGCTAGGATGACCATACCCATAGATTAGCAGAACTCTTCAATGGATGACTGTTCTCTAGAGATGACTGAAGAGCTGGAATCCCAGTTGTATATCCGTGAATGCCCGTAGGACAAATTTGAGATGCCCATAGACACAGAGCTAGTAGCTAAAAAAAGATACACAGATCCTTGAGGACCTTAATGATGATGGTGAGGATATAGAGAATAAAGATGATGATGGTAATGGCAGTATCAGCTGATGTTACTGCATACTTACGTACTGAGGACTGTGCCAAGTGCTTTCTGTACATTCAAGCTGAACGTCCCCTGACATTTTCGTATTTTCTACACAATTCCATCACTTTTCTGGGTGGTAATGAGCCAGAAGAGTGGTCTAGATTAAAACCACCTCTTCACTTGCCTTGTGGCAAAGAAAACAATGAGAAGATAATGGAGTGAGCACTGTGCAAAAACAAAAAAACAGCCTAAAACTGCAAGTTCTAGACAGCCCAGACCCTAGATGGTATTTAAGACTCATAAATTTTCTGAGTTCTTTGAATTTAAGACCTTCATCAAACAAAATCTCACCTGTTTCCTTCTTCCTTTTATCTAATTCTGATTCTGATATTCTGTGTCTGGGTGCTCAGAAAACATTTAATGCTGATTTTTAAATCTGAATTATTTTATATTTATAAGTCTTAGTTTATAACACAACTGTAATCAAGAACATGATGAAAGCATATGTGTTTGTTGAGACTAACTTGATTTTTCTCTGATTATTTTATTCCTGACGTTTTGTTACAAGTTTAGACTCTTTCCTATACTGTTCCATGCTAAATAAATCTTAGCAGTGTTATTGTAAATCTTCATTCTCAGACTTGCTTCCTATTTTTTATAATCCAGAGGGAAAACTCAATTTTTACTTACAAATTTTAATTCTGGGTTATAATATCATATGTATACAATAGAAATAGTATGCCAAATTTCTGATCTTACATAAATCAGACAGTTTCTGAGTTAGCAACTTTTATATTTACTTGAAAAGTTGAGAAATGGAGAGATAAAAGACAGTATTGGTGGGGCTCAGTGGCTCACACCTGTAATCCTAGCACTGTGGAAGGCTGAGGCAGGAAGATTGCTTGAGGCCAGAAGTTTGAGATCAGCCTGCAACAAGAGCAAGACCCGGTCTCTACAAAAAAAAAAAAAAAAAAAGTAGAAAACTTACCTGGGTGTGGTGGTGCGTGCCTGTGGTCCCCACTATTTATGAGGCTGAGGCAGGAGGATCACTTGAACCCAGGAATTTGAGGTTGCAGTGAGCTATGATGATGTCACTGCACTCTAACCCAGGTAAGAGAGCAAGAGCCTGTCTCAAAAAAAAAAAAAGACAGCATTACAGAATGATCACATAATAACCATAGCTATTGCACTTGCTACTGATAAGCCTGTTTGTATTCTCACCTTTCTTTTGTAGGTGGTTGCCTATCACTATTGCCAAGCAGATAATGCCTACACCTGCCTGGTACCAGAATTTGTCCACAATGTTGCTGCCCTGCTCTGCCGCTCACCTCAGCTGACAGCCTATCGGGAGCAACTTCTTCGAGAGCCTCACCTGCAGAGCATGCTGAGTCTGCGGTCCTGTGTTCAAGACCCCATGGCCTCCTTCCGGAGGGGAGTCCTGGAGCCCCTGGAGAATCTCCACAAAGGTACAGATAAGGTTCAAAGGAGGTGAAAGATGGAGGCTTTGGAGCTCAAGGTCACCTCGGTCATGCTATAGAAATGATTATTTTTATCACATTGCCAAAACGAAATGTTCCATACCTGATGTCCTATAGGATACAGTTAACAGATAAAAGATTTTACTTGGGGGGGAAAAAACCAAATTCCGGCATTAACTGCTGCTTCCTCCTTTCTTTATATAAATTCTCATTCTCATTTCTAAATATAATACTTTTTTTTGGACTAAAGGTAGCAGAGCTTTCAGTCCTTTCTGTGGAGTTCAAATAAGTCAGTAAAGTTACAGCTCCAACTCAGTGTTGTGGAGTTTCTATGCTTAGAAATCTCCCCAGTCTTTATGTAATAGCTATTACCACATCAGTTCAGATAAAGTGGAATGGCATCCAAGGTTGCACAACCCTGCGTATGTACTAGAAATCACTTAATTCTACACTCTAAAAGATATATCCAAGGTATAAGGATATTTTCTGGTACATAAAGTATATCTCAGGAAAGCTGTTATTTTTAAAAAGTGGAAAAAAATTAAATGGAATCCATCTCCCACTCATATTCATGCCTTTCCTCCCTTTTTCCTCTGCAATTCTAGTGTCAGCTGTGGCCTAAGTGCAACCATTTCCCTAAAGATGGTGCATGCCTTCATACGTCTTTCTGCTGCATACCCTTAATAATGTTTGTCAGTGCTGGAATCCAAAAAGGGTTTGAGTAAGCATGAGATTCCTGAGCAATCATTCTTGTTCCTGAAAGACCTATATACCTTTCTCAAGGGTTTTAGAAGTACTTATAAGATAAAGGTGATTATAATTTCTCCTGGCCACCCTCTGCAGTTATTTCAGCTTCCATGCTGGTTCTTTGGATATCAAAATTTCTCTTTTTCCTCAACTCTGATGACCTCTGTCTCTATCTCTGCTACCTATTACCTTGACTACACCCTAAACCTGTTTAAAGCTTGGAGTTTCTCCACAAGTATTGCTAAGCATATTTCCCGTACAGTCAGTCAGTCTCTAAAACCTGTTAATTCTTCCTTCGTGATGTTTCTCACATCCATCTTATTTATTTCTACCACTATTATCCCAAGAGCTATTCAACTGCCCATGACGTCCTATCTGTATTATGACCCCTTCCTGGTCTTATGTGGTTCTCTGGTTTAGTGTTTCTTTCACATCATAACATAACACACTTAGAAAATTATAAAAATTTGTATAGCATACTAGGATAAAAATGTATGACTCTTCCTGGCTGAACGTGACTAGCCCTCAGGCTACAGCTGAGGGCTGAATTTTAAGCACACCTCTAACCCATTCATGGCATGCATGGTTGGGGAGCTCTCTCCAGTCTTCCAGATAAAGTTTCATAAAGCATGTTTCTCTGGTCACATAATTTCCCAGTTCAGAATCCAATGATTCCTTATTGCCTACTAAATTAACTTCTAGCTCCTTAATCTAATATTTATGATACTTCATGGCCAGGATGTAACCTACTTTTCAATCTTATTATTCACTTTTATCCTTATGTACCCTGTATTTAAAACATGGCTGCAGCGGTCGCCCGGCTAGCTCAGTCGGTAGAGCATGAGACTCTTAAAACATGGCTGCAAATTCTTTGGCATTACTTCCATTGAGAGTTGATGACTGTGTCTTCTCCCCTTATATCTGGGCGGGCTTATGCCTGTTTTAACCAGTAGACTACAAAGTGATGCTGTGTGACATCTGAGGCTAGATCTGACATAGCTATGCAGTTTCTATCTTGTCCACTGAAACACTTGTATTTGGAGGCATGTCTTGCCATGTAAAAAGTCTGACTGTCCTTGGGGAGTCCAAGCAATTGTCCCAGTCTTCTTCAAGTCATTCCAGATGATACCAAACATATCAGTGAAGAAGCCCATAAATGATTCCAACTTCCAACCCCCAATCTCAACGATTCAAGTAACCCCTAGCTGTTTTCAGTAGCATCAAAAAATATATTTATAATACTTAAGAATAAATTTTTTAAAAGATGTGTAAGAGCTCCATAGTGAAAGAACAGTGAAAATATTGCAAAGTGAAATTAAAGAATTTAGTAAATGGGCTGGGCTCAGTGGCTCACACCTGTAATCCTAGCACTCTGCGAGGCCGGGGTGGGAGGATTGCTTGAGCTCAGGAGTTCAAAACCAGCCTAAGCAAGAGCGAGACCCCATCTCTACTAAAAATATAAAAATTAGCCAGGCATTGTGGTGTGTGCCTGTAGTCCCAGCTACTCAGGAGGCTGAGGCAGGAGGATCGCTTGAGCCTAGGAGTTTGAGGTTACTGTGAGCTAGGCTGACACCATGGCACTCTACTAAGGGTAACGGAGTCAGACTCTGACTCATAAAAAAAAGAATTTAGTAAATGGAAGAGATATGCCATAAATGTGGATTGGAAAATATCAGTATTTCCTCAAACTGGTTTATAAATTCAACATAATCCCAATCAAAATCCCAGCAGAACTGTTCTCTAAAAATTGACAACTTTTAGAAATTCAAAGGACCAAAAACAGCCAAAATAATCTTGAAAAAGAAGAAAGTTGGAAGACTGACAGTATCTGGTTTCAAGACTTAACAGTATTACAGATTGCTATAATAATCATGATAGTGAGGTGCTAGTAAATGTTTAACAACCGGGCCAGGGGTGGGATCTGATTGGATGCTTAAAAATTTAGCAGTCAGCTCTCATTTGACTCATCGTTTGAGTCAGTGTTAACACGCCACTAATAGGGTGATGATATTCATGCAAGGATGGAAAATAGATCAATAGAAGAGAATGGAGAATCCAGAAATAGACCCACCCATTATGCAGCCAATTGATCTTCTCAAAGGTGCCAAGACAATTAGGAAAGAGAATTCTGTCATCAAATGGTACTGGAACAACTGGATAAATGTATGGGGCAAAAATGAATCTCAATCCTTACCTCACACTATACACAAAAATTAATTTGAGATGGGTCACAGATCCAAATAGAAAAGTTTGATCTCTGAAGCTAATAGAAAAACCATAGAATATCTTCACAAACTTGGAGTAGGTTAAGATTTCTTAGGACATAAAACTCACTAATTCTATAAGAAAAAGGTGATAAATTAGACTTCATCAAAATTGAAAATGTCTGCTCAACAGAAAACATCACTAAGAAAAAGCAGGTCACAAAAGGTGAGAGAATATAAATACTCTGTGGGTGTGAGAGAGAGAAACACAAAGCACTTATATCTACAGTAACTATAGGATGCAAACAATCCACTTTTTTAATTGACGAGATTTAGACGCTCCACAAAAGAAGATACATCAATAGCCTAGAAGCACATGAAAAAGTGTTTAACATCATTAGTAATCAGGGAGATGCAAATTAAAGTTACAATGAGATACTACTTCACACCCATTAGAATGACTAAATTTTAAAAAATTGTACATCAAGTGTTGGTGAAGACTATAAACAGCTTGAACTCTCGTACATTGCTGGTGGGACTATAAAATGGTAAAACTACTTTGTAAAACTATTTGGCAGTTTCTTATAAAGTTAAATATACATTATGACCAAGCAATTCTATTCCTGTTTTTACCAAAGAGAAATGAAAACATTTCTACAAAAAGACTTGTACAAGAACATTTCTAGCAGCTTTATTCATAGCAGTCAAAAATTGGAAACAACCCAAATGTCCAGCAACAGAATTGATGAACAAATTGCAGTATAGTCCTTCAATGGAATACTTCTTAGTAATAAAAAGGAACAAAATAATAATACCGTCAACAACGTACATGCATCCCAGAAACATTATATTAAGCAAAAGAAGCTAGTCTATGGTGATAGAAATAAGAACAGTGGTTGCCTGTTGAGGATTGACTGGAAAGGAACCTAAGGGAACTTTCTGATAGAAATGTTCTATATTTTGATCAGAGTATTGGTTACATGAGTCCATATATTTGTCAAAACTCATCAAAGTGCATATAGTTAAGATCTTTGCAATTCACTGTATATAAATTTTATTGCAGTAATTTTTTAAATAGAGAATTTTTAAAAGGTAACTGGAATTTTTTTTGCAGGGAAGTCCAATGGAAAACACTTTCAGAGTCAAAAACATGTTTTAGAGTTAAAAGCTAGATTTCAATTTTTACATTTCTCTTTAAAAAATGAGAGTCAAGGCTAGGCACGATGGCTCACACCTGTAATTCCAGCACTTTGGGAGGATCTCTTGAGGCCAGGAGTTTGAGACAAGCCTGGGCAACATAGCAGGACCCTGTCTCTACAAAAAAATTTTAAAAATTAGCCAGGTATGGTATCCTGCGCCTGTAGTCCTAGCTCCTCAGGAGGCTGAGGTGAGAGTATCGCTTGAGCCCAGGAGTTCAAGGCAGCAATGAGCTGTGATGGCACCACTGCACTCCAGCTTGGACAGCAAAGCTTCCATAAGTCTAGTGGTTAACACACACACACATATGTACATATAAATCAAAATGAAAACGTTTTAAAGTCTCTCAGTGGGCTTTTGCTTCAGCTACCAATATGAAATGAAAGGAGACACCAATTTTTTATCACAATTTAAAGAAAAATAATTCAAATATAATGTGAAGCTTTTCTGAGTAAAAATGTGTTCTGATATGAGTCTTCTTTTCACTTTTAATCATTTCCATACAATACACCAGTAATAGACTCTTATGCACTAGGATTCAGTTCTGACTTAGTAGTAGCTACCATCTCTTCTCTTGCAGTCTCTATAATTCTTATTTTCTCTGAGGCACCTAGATAGAGTCTTAGAATGGAACTGCTAAGGAAGACAGTTCAAGTATAATATTTGTTAAGAATACATGTAAATGGAAGCAGTGGGAAGTCCCTGGTGAATGTATATTTACAAGGGATTAAAAGCAAAGGTTAGAGGACTTCCCAGTGACTTGTCAGCTAGAGCAATGGCTCCTAAGCACTAGTCCATTTAAAGTTTTCAATTAGTCAAAATAAGAAAATAGAAACAGCCTAGAATTTGTGTGGATGTAGATATAATGTAGTTTTATATATATGTGTGTGTGTGTGTGTGTGTAAAGATGATGAACTTCCTACTTTTTTAATGTTAAAATACTTTATGAAGCAGTGGTGATAGTAGATAATTGTATTTTAAATGTTCTTACCTGAAAAAATATAAATAGCAATCCTGTGTTAGTCCCTAATTTTTTTTTAATTTTCACTTGTAAAATCCTTTAAAAGCTACTGAGTTAGAGTATTTAAATAATCTGCAAAAGTTTGAAAATGAACATGCAAAAGCATTCTTATAAGACTGGTTGCACTTGAAAGGCAAAGTTTAAAGATCATTAAGGTCTCACCTCTTAAATTTGTAACTGAGAAACCTCATCATTTAGCAAAGGAAAAGGAATTATGTTAGAAATAGTTCTCATTGTTTTATAATATTAGCATCAGGAAGTTCTTTGCATTTATTAGTCTGAATTCTAAAAAATGTGATATCCTTAGTAGATATGCCATCCTTACTTCCTAAATGATGAAATGTTTGTTGACACTTCATATCACCTACATTAATAGGAGACTTGTAAATAATTCCTTCAAAGGAGGGGAATCTCAAAAAAAAAAAAAGCCAGGATTTAGAAGAATATAGTTACTTAATTAAGGGGGAGCAAATATTCCCTTTTAAAAAAATGATATATTACCTATTTTACTCATGGGATAAATAATATCTATATAATAATCTGATATAATCTACTGGGAATTTATGCAAATGAAAATTTAATTTTATTAGCAAATGAATTATTCATAAAATTTTTAGATCATAATTGAGTACACATTCTTGATATTTATGCTTGAGACTGTGTTTGAAATATGTTGCCCAAAGAAAATCTGAACTGATGCATTATCATCAGCCCTCCTCTCCACTTGAAGATTATGGCTTCTTTATGAAGGAAGCTGGGTGAAGGTAAAGGAGATGTAATTGAACAGTGGGCAACAGTGTGTTAGCACATTTTTAACAGCCACCTGGGAGAGGAGGGCTGATTTATAACATTTGCCAGTTTCTATTGTGTAAATATTCCCACCATAGCCACTTTCAAGCTATCAGCTGTTTAACAACTAGCTTTTGAAAATACTGTAGTGGACTTTCCTGGATCAGTACAGGACAGCTCCAGAACACCACTGGATGGTCCTAGGTGATGGTACTCAGCCAAGCAGAATGCAATTATAAAGTTACTCTATGGACATTAAAGGCACAATTAACCTCAAGGGAGCCAGAATCCTAAAAATCAAGAACATAACAGCCCCCAATTGTTTCGGTAAATCCTAGTTAGTTCCAAGCAGCTCCTCTCTCTTCCTTAACTCTTCCTTAATACGTTGGTTGGTTGGTTGGTTGGTTGGTTGGTTGGTTGGTTGGTTGGTTGGTTGGTTGGTTGGTTTTGTTTTTGTTTTTAAAGACAAGATCTCACTATGTTGCCTAGGCTGGTCTTGAACTCGTGGGCTGAAAGAATTGTCCCACCTCAGCTTCCCAAGTATCTGGGGTTGCAGGTGCATACCACCACACCTGGCTATTCTTAATACTTTGGACTCCCTAGAGCAATATTGTATTTTCTTAGTGCTGTCATCTAGAATCCATCATCTAGAATGCCATTTCATTAATAATCGTTGTTAACAGTTTAGCTGAAATCCATAGTTCATTTTCTGCCTAAAAAGTTGCCAAATGGAAGTAATAGTTAAAACTCTTCATAATTCGAGAACTGACTTGTAGTATTCAGGATATTGAAATTAAATTCCTTTACATAAAACTTGTGTTTAGGGGGAAAATATAAAGGCTTATTAATCATTGCAAAAGATCTGTGTATTTTCAATTGTGAAACTAAAATAATATGTACAGTTTTGATTGGTCTTGACTTTTAAAGGTAAGAACAGCCAATCTTGTACAGAAGTCCACAGACTTTTTCATCTGTCCCTAGCTGCATCTTCTTTTTCCTCCTCAGATAAAACCTATTTCTCACTTTAAGTATCCAGTGACTTTTTATCCTCTTCCCTCTGCTTTCTTCCCTTTAGAACTGCTGTCCCCACCTCTAGGCATGGGGTCCATGGCCTGCTAAGAACCTGGGCCACACAGCGGGAGATGAGCAGCAGGCTGGCAAGCAAAGCTTCATCTGTATTTCCAGCTGCTCCCCAGCACTAGCATCACCACCTCAGCTCCGCCTCAGGTCGTCAGGCCTTAGATTCTCATAGGAGCGCGCAACCTAGATCTCTCACATGCACAGTTTATGGTACGGTTCACACTCCTATGAGAATCTAATGCTGCCACTGATCTGACAGGAGGCGGAGCTTATGCGGTGATTCAAGCAATGAGGAGCAGCTGTAAATACACATGAAGCTTCGCTTGCCAGCCCGCCGCTCACCTCATGCTGTGTGGCCCAGTTCCTAATAGGCCATGGACTGGTGTTGGTCTATAGCCTGGGGGTTGGGGACCTCAGGTCTAGGAAGCTACTAGGATCTTGGGATCTAGCCTGCCTCGTTCAGGTCTATCTATTTGGCTGGGATTCCTTTTCTTTGGTACTCCATCCCTTCCTTCCCACTACACATTCACATGTAGTCCTAAATACTGCTTTAGACTTTAAATTAGACATTTTTTTGGGAAAGTCCCATAAGAATATATGATACTATTCTCTTTAATGCTATGAGATAAAAAAAAAAATCAGAACACATTCTATTCGCTTTTTCATGTGTAAGAGAAAAGTGAATTTCCATATGCAAATTTTCATAACTCCAATGTTCAGGCTGTCTCACAACTGTTAATGTGGGGATTTCTGAAAATGATGATATATATACTCATGTGACAAAAGATTTCACATCTGATGAAAAGCAAAATGAATATACTAAATGAATTATTCCATGGCTTTATAATATTAATTATGTACCCTGAGCATTCAATAAACATGAGAGGCCTTTTCTGATTTTTTTTTCCAGGCAGATATGTGATCAGAGACCCAATAAGAACTTATCCACTTGGTAATTATTAAGTAATTTGTTTCTTTCTATCTCAGAGAGAAAAATTCCAGATGAAGATTTCATCATTTTAATTGATGGATTAAATGAAGCAGAATTTCACAAACCGGATTATGGGGATACAATTGTATCATTTCTGAGTAAAATGATTGGAAAATTTCCTTCTTGGCTCAAACTAATTGTAACAGTTAGGACCAGTTTACAGGTATGTGTTTGTTTGCTTTTAAGCCATAAATTACTTCCCTTGGAAAGGACATAAACTGAAAAAGTTCTAGGTCACAGTTCCCTTTGTAACAATGCTTTCTAAACCTCTGCCGTATCTTAGAGCATTAGCAATAATAATTCCCAAAGAATTGTTGTATTTTGAGAGTAAGAGATAGAATCTAGAAAGAACATTGTCTGTGACTCTCAGATTCCCATTCCTTTTTGCCTTGGATGAGGTTTGATAAAATGTCCCTTAAAATAACATGAAAAGAACGTCCATTTTTCTAGACTATGTCCTGAGAACAACAGTGCAAAGAAAGTCCCTAACACTTTGGCTTTTGTTTCACTTTTTTTTTTTTTATCATTTAATGCTATGCAAAATTCAGTTCAGTCTGCAGTCTAGAGTCACATTTTCTTGTTCCTCCATCTACTTCTACGTGAACAACTTTCTATAGCATGAAGGTGGACTTTCTTCTGTATATGCCCTCCTCTAACCAATGTGGGCAATACTAGGGGTTTAGATTAAATTTACTACAACTGGGAGTTAAGTGGGTTTTTTTTCTAATACCTTCCCTGCCCACTCACAGGTCACTTAATGGCCTAGAGGAAGGACCAGGAATGTGGAATGAGCCTATAAAAATATATGGGCTAAAAATAAATAACTCCACCTTCTCCATGATTCTCTTTGTAGCTGAATTGGTATCTCCCATTCTTTTACATATTCACACTTAGTTTGGAACAGTGTTTTTCAACCTTTTTTTGTTTTACATCATATGTCCATCCCACTATTTTCATGCAACCCCCTTATAATAAGTACTACTGCACAGAAAATAGTCTGTGCATTTAAGTCCCTCCTTTTCCCTTCTCCTGAGCTTAGTATTATTCCTATATATTAACCAATTAGCTTTACTTCTTTCCATGATCAGCAACTATATTTCTAATTCTGTCCACCACCTCACAGATGTATATTACCAATCTCAAAGTAATTTGAGTTAAAGAATGTGGATGAATCACCATAAATGTATCTTTACAACTAGGGCTTGGGAATTCAACAATGAACAAGACAATATCCCTGCCCTCATAAAGTTTATGTTCTGGTAAGGAACACAAGCAATAAATAAGTAAAAAGTTAAACATATACTACAATTATAGGTAGTGTTAAGTGCTATGAAGGAAAATAAAATAGGTAAAGGAATAAAATGGTGATGGTAGTTGTTTTAGATACAGCAGGTAGGAAAGGCCCCTCCAGGGAGTCTTATTAAGTGATGAGATCTGATATACCTTTTAAAAAATCTCTATCTGCTGATTGTCTAGATAATAAATTGTAGGGCATCAAGAATGGAAGCAGAGTACAGGTGAAAGATGATGGTGGCTTAGACTAGAGTGGTAATGGCAGAGACCATGTGAAGTGGTCATATTTAAACTATATTTTGAAGGAGAGTAAAAGGACTTGATGATGGGCTGAATGTGGGTGTGAGCAAGAGAGAAGATTCAGGAATGAATCCCTGGTTTTTGATGAGCAAATGGGTGAATGATGATTTGAGGAAAAGAGAAAGATCACAAATAGTTCCTAGGATTTGGTCATAGAGTCAGTGGAAGTGCTATTTATTGACATGGGGAAAGTTTTGTGGTGGGGGACAGAATTTAGTAGTTCTGATTTGGTCACATTAGGTTTGTCTATGAAACATCCTAGTGTAAATATTGAGTAGACAGAGATGTAAGATGGGGAATAACTAAGCTGGAAACAAAGTTAGACATCATCCACATATAGATGATATCCACATATAGATGGAACTAAATAAACTGTTTTAGGGAAGAAGAATGGCTGGAGAAGAGAAAAGATTAGAGGCCTGAGCCCTGGATAGGTTGAGAAATGAAAGAGGAGCCAGCATAAAAGGCTAGGTAAGAGTGGCACATGTGCTAAGACGGAAATGAGGGGGACATGCTATGGAAGCAAACTACAGAAAGTGACCCCCTCAAAAAAAAAGTACACAGGGGTTTGATCTGCTGTGTCAAACACCGCTGAGAGGTTCAGGAAGATCAGAACTAAAACTTGATTATTAGATTTGGCAAGGTGAAAATTACTGATAACCTTCACAAGACCCATTTCAGTGAAGTGTTGTGGGTGAAGCCTGATTGGAACAAATGGAGGAGAGAAGGGGAATAGAGGAGTTAGAAATAGCAAGTGGAGAAAATTCATCTGTGAAGTTTTGCTAAAAATGGGAACAGAGATATAGAGTAGTAGCTGGAGGGAGGAATATGGGGTTTATGTCTGTGTGATCTGAGAAGAAATTGATGCCAGAAAGAGAATGGATACTTGCAGGAGGAAAGTCCATAAGTAAATAAGAAAAGATGAAATCTAGTATATGAGTCATCACAAAGCCCTATCACCTTCCCCCAATATAATTTCCAAGCAGATCATCAAGGTACCAAGCTTCCCTACTATTAGAAGCGTCCCTTTCAGCTGAGACATCTCCAGAAGAACTACATTTAAAATGTAGTCATTTTGTTCAGAGGGGTAGTAAACCATGTTTTTCTATGGCATTCTTTAAATCCTTATGCATTTTTCTTACAAAATTGTACTTTGGCGTCATGCCTTGATTTTACACTGAGAAAAATTACAACAAAAGAATTATATAGCATTCCATTTTCTTTTTATTTTAGAAGTGTTGTTTAGAAGAATATTGGCCATGAAATCACTCCTAAAGTACCTTTTACAAAGCCTCATAAAAAATTACCTTAGTCTCAATATTGGGAAAAGTTGTGTCCCTCCTATGCAACGGATTTGTTTTAATTTATGGATACTAATACTTGATCATGTTTTCCTCTTTTCTTTGACCATTCAAAAGTTTAGAATAAATTGATGGACATATAGTTTATCACAAGAGTTAGGGAAAACTGAAGGTCTGTCTGTCTTTCGTTCTTTCTCCATCTGTTTTAGGAAATTACCAAGCTGCTGCCTTTCCATAGGATTTTTTTGGATCGACTAGAAGAGAATGAAGCCATAGACCAAGACCTGCAGGCTTACATCCTGCATCGGATACACAGCAGCTCAGAGATCCAGAATAACATTTCACTAAATGGCAAAATGGACAATACTACATTTGGCAAACTCAGTTCTCATCTCAAGACCCTCAGTCAAGGGTCCTATCTATACCTGAAACTCACATTTGACCTCATAGAAAAAGGCTATCTAGTGTTAAAGAGCTCTAGCTACAAAGTAGTTCCTGTTTCACTCTCAGAGGTTTATTTACTCCAGTGCAATATGAAATTCCCAACCCAGTCTTCCTTTGACCGGGTAATGCCTCTCCTGAATGTGGCAGTGGCTTCTCTCCACCCACTGACTGATGAGCATATCTTCCAGGCCATCAATGCTGGTAGCATTGAAGGCACACTAGAATGGGAGGATTTTCAGCAGAGAATGGAGAACCTATCCATGTTCCTAATCAAACGCAGAGACATGACTCGTATGTTTGTACATCCTTCTTTCCGAGAATGGCTTATCTGGAGAGAAGAAGGAGAGAAAACCAAATTTCTGTGTGATCCCAGGTAAGACAAAGATCTATGATAAGCAATTCTGAACCTATTTTGTATTTATTGCACGGAGCATGGGTATTGAAATTAGTGAGAAGTGGTCTTCATTGAACATTTCACATAGAGGAGACATCTCTGTTTTTTCTCCAGGCAAGGCTATAATAAGGTTAACTAATTCATTTTCTCACAATGTTATTTCTTTAAGATTCAGTTATCTGCATAGATATTTAGAATGCTACTCTCCATTCCTGTGTTTTCCTAAATCATTTTCACTGACCCCAGTAGAGATCAAAGGCTATAATTAATTTAGCCATTTAACAGACTGCCTCAGTATTCTTCAGATATAAAGAAAGAATTGATATATTGTTTATCTCTTTGACTTAGAGCAGAATCATTTAAAAGTCTTATCATCATTAAAGTCACCAATGGCTAACCCCAGTAAAGACCAGCCAGTGCTAAGATTGATAGTGGAAAATAGTATCTTAAACCTCATAGCTGAAAAAGATTTGAAGAAATCAGCTGTTCTATCTGCTCTGCCTTTAGATAAATAAGGTGGCATTATCACCATTTTTCTATAAAGGTGTTAAGATACTGGATCAACTGCACAAAGTCATGAAGTTAATAGTGGGGGAAGAAAGGGGGAACTAGAATAGGGATGGCAAATACATGGTATAAACCACCAATTCCCCATCCCATAAACGTGGCAGACATCACTGATTTACCCCCAGCACTCTTTCCCAATGAGCTTGACCCTGACTTGAGAGTCTTTCTTAACTCAACAAGGCAGACTAGATATGAAACTATTTCCCATTCTATTGGATAGAACCTAGTTCTCTGGCATCCTAGTGGGGTATGCTTTCTACTCTTCCACACTAACCTTTTAATTATACCTTTAATAAAGTGGATGTTTTCAAATGCCAGGGATATTACTGATTTCCTGGAAACAAAGAACACACCAGTGACATAGTTGGCAGATGCAGAGCTTATTTTGGCTCAAAAAGAAGATAGGCCAGATTTAACTATGCCTCACACTGTGACTCATCAGAGAGACTAAAACTCTCTGATCATGCTGGGGTTTTATTACCCTTGTGACCATGTCCTGCACCAAGGATTATTAGAGACCACTGTGCTTGTGGGCATGCTGTTCAGCCTACTTCATGCTGATTCATCAGAAACTTAGTTCCAGATTATGATGAAGATAATAAACCAAGCAGTAGATTTTGTGGTATTTTCCGTGAGAGGGAAACTTTTTAAACAAACATGTTGTTTGTTTAAACAGCAAAGTGGAAGGGACATAAACTTTTGAGTCAGATTACCTGCATATAAATCCTTCCTCTTCTGGGAACTGTGACCTTTGAAAAAAATTACATAACGTTTCTGAAACTTAGTCTTCTTACCTACATACGAGCAGTAATAATGCCTTCTTCCTAAAGTTGGTGAGAATTAAGTGAGGTCATATAGTATATAGTACAAAGAATGTGGTCAGGGCATGTTCTTTTTCCTCCCCTCCCCTTGCAGTAATAGACTCTTTAGGTATACCTTAACTAAGTCCTGTGGCTAATTGTATAGCAGCTGTCCAGTTATCTGCTATTAAAAGAGAAACAAAAAAACATAGTCTGGGTCTTTTCTGTGAATTGTATGGCATCCCCAAAAGGATTTTACTAAAAATCCTACTAGCATTGCTGCTGATGCTTATATAGAGAGTTGGCAACTATATACTTAAGAAAAAGAGACTAAAAATTACCTAATAAACACTTTAAGATCAATAACTAGAGAAACTTTGCTAGCTGGTCTGGGACCTCAGATCCTGGGACATCTCAGAGGATTGAAAACTAAGGTCCAAGGTAGCCAGATTACCACTGAATTCATAGTATCCCTACAACAGACGAAATTCTCAGCGGCCCTCAAAGAAGGAAATACGGCTTTTATGCAGCTATATCATGGCTATACAGGCTTACCTTCTTGACATTGTTTATTAACTAGGAGCCTTGCAACAACAGGCTGACTCACTGGGACAAGAAGAGCAAACACTTCTAACTTCAAATGCTGTGGAGTCTGTTCCCTGGTGATTGAATAACACAGCTGCTAAGAAATCATCATATTTCACTTAATAACAGAAAACAAAATTATAAACAGCATGAGGGGTTATCAAAAAAGCTTCCTTAGCTTTCATTTCAGTTGGAATTCAGCCTTCTCCCCAGCACTGGCTGGCACCAGCCTTGTTACTAAAGTATTGATCCCAGAGCTTGAGTCTCCCTGGGTCAGTGAGATGGAAATTCGCTAAGAATTTAATGCTATTGGCAAAGTCCAAGCTGGCCTTTCAAAGAAACTGGATGCAATTGCTTTCCATTTCAGGCAAGTCTGATTAGTAAGATTCTCACCAGGCAGGGTTTGTCCTTGTGGCCTTCAGCCTCTACTTCTTGCACACTGTTTCCCCTTCTGTTCTCCACTTTCCCTCCAACTTCTCTCTAGAGCTCTGATGTATTTCAGTAGACCAGGGGAGACCAACTCAATGCTTCTGAAATCACACTGGGTAAACCAGCACCTGACATGTAAATCTCTGTGATATAAGCAAAGCTCCCAGAAGCAACACAACATTCTTAACTCTTCTAGTCCATATTCCTGGGCTTTCAACACTCAGTTGTTCACCCTGAACTTGTTGACCTTATTAGGGAATTAGACACAGATGATAATATTCTACTGATGCCAAAAAGTAGATCTTCTTCAAAAATAGGCCACCCAAGGAGGTAGCTTCTGCCTGAGCTGAAAAGAGTCAATAATCTGAGGATGGTGCTGGAAAAGGGAAATAGCAAAGCTAGAGGTCAGTGCTACAGCTGAGGTTGAGTTTTATTTTAAATATCAGACTGCCTGTTATCCCGGAATCTGGGAAGAGAATTACCATATAAGAGACAATGACCTAACATTGCACAGGCATATATTTATCATAGGAAAAAATGAGTTATAATGTCTTTTCTTGGGTTGGTAACAGGGTGGGGTGTGTATGTGTGTATGTTCATCAAACTCTAAGCAAAGTATCACTGAAGAATCTTTTATGATACCAAAACATCTAAGATTTTGGATTTGTATTCTAGATAAAAGTATGCCCCTTGAAGCACTCACAGACCTTAGACCACACCAGCCTATTCTACTTTCTATTTTCTACTTTTCACCACTGTAATCCTTCATACCTTGAACTTAATCTCTCCTATGTTTTATTCCTTTGGGCACTGAGATATCAGATTAACTCACTAATCCAATAAACTAATCCCTGCTATCATGCTAATAGTAGGGAGATGGAAAACCCACTTGAGGCAACTTGTACATCTTCAATAAAGCATTTGAGAGAAGTAGTCACCAGCCCTTGTTATTATCCAACCTATTAATGACTTTGATAGTTGAAATTTAAGGCTGGTAGACTAGACAATTGGGGGCCACCAGCCCTGTGATACTATCCAGTTACTGCCTAGTATTTCTACATAGGTTTAAGCTAGCTCTGAATAAATCTCTACTCTTTTCTGCTTCCTTTTCGCATTATCTCAATTTACATGATACCTAGTTTACCCTACCATAGAAATAGCTCTCAGATTAACATTTTAATTTATAAGTATATATGTGTAAGATTTTGACATGGAGATTAGATTTAGCTGCCTTATTTTTAAATGTTTGAATAAAACACAGGAAGCTTGTTGTGAACTTTATATAATGAGTATTGAGCTTATACAACCTAATAATGTGGCTTTCTAATATGGAAGCCTAATTTTGTTTGACCTGATTTTCTCAAACTTAGAGTAGCAAATCATACGGTGAGTGGAAAGGGGAAAAGGCTATACAGATCCTACCTATATCTATAGGGATAGTTGAGTACTTGAGTCTTTATGATCAGAGTTGATTGTTTATAATATATGGTTTGTTGAGATTTTTTTCCTAATTTATTTGACCATGTTAGTGAATTATGCATTGGAAACCTGATGCTCCAAAATTCATGCGACAAAGCAAGGTGTCAGGAAAGAAGCAGTTTGTCTAAGGGAAAAATGGAGAGCATCCTCCCTAAAATGAAAATTACCTATTTATTCCAGGGCCTGTACAACCTGACTTCTTATAGAATACTTGGGTCTGAAATGACCACAAAATGATGGGTTACAGTTTGTGGTCATTTTGGTTTTTTAATCCAAACATGAGCCTCCAGGAAGGATGACATTTAATCTTACCCTCACTGAAGCACTCACTCAAAGTCAGTGCTCCTGATAGCTATTGCAGTATCTCACAACAAACCCTTAAGTTGGAGGATGGGTTCTGCTTTCTAAAAGCATTAGGAGAGAAAGTGACGATGCATGGGAAGAAAAAAGAGGCTCTTGTAACTAAATCAGCCTTTAGGAGGTTTGGAAGAGCAAAGAGAAGGGAAGTGTACCAAACATTTTTACTAACACTTGACTATTAGTAGCTGACCTTATCTCCCTGGAAATATTATCTCTTTAATCTCTTTTCAGGATTTAGATCTGCTTCACTTGTAATTTTTGGCTATCTACCTCTAAGGGGTCATCAGTCCTCTGATGTCATGGTTTCGATGTGTGATTTCCAGGAAGAGATTTCATTGACTGTAATATTATTAGGGATTTATCTAACTTGCCAATGAATATTTGTTTCCTTATTATCTAAACCAGTTTCTAACCCTTTATTGGCATCAAGAATAAATTTGAAGCTCAAATCTGAAGCATTACTCTAATGATCCATGGTCATGGTTTTGTGATATGATGCAAAAGAGGAATGAAATTTTCTGTAATGAAATCTAATGTATATTTTGGAATATGTCCAGTTTACCAATGCATGGATGTCCTTCAACTTTACAAATTTGTTTTCTCTCAACATAAATTATGGAATCTATACCTATTAGTCAAATAGGCAAACTGGTCTCATCTTTAAAACTGTCAGACCATCATAAGATGGGCTACAACAATATTGTTTTTCTTTTCCAAATCCAAAATTAAGTTTAGAAAAAACTGGTAATCAGAATTCTTCCCAAACCCAGTTAAAACTGAGAACTACTTGTTTTTACTGTCATAAAAACTCACAAGAAGATTGGGCACAGTGGCTCACGCCTGTAATCCTAGCATCTGGAAAGGCCAAAGCAGGGGAGGATTCCTTGGTCTCAACATGCAAAACCCCATCTCTGCAAAAAATACAAACAAACTTAGCCAAGCATGGTGGTGTACACCTGTAGTCCCAGCTATTTGGGAGGCTCAGGCAGGAGGATCACTTGAGCCCATGAGTTTGAGGTTGCAGTGAGCTGTGATGATGCCGCAGCACTCTAGCCTGGACAACAGAGTCAAAACCTGTCTCAAAAAAAAAAAAATTAAATAAATAACTACAACAAAACACTTACGAGAAGTTTGCTAAGTCAGTATACATACAGAGGAATAAGTTCTATTAATGATAAGATGGAGAGAAAGCATCATTTTATGACTTGTCAAGCATAAATGCTTAAAGGCCTTTATTCATTCATAAAACATTTATAGAAGAGCCAACTAAGTAAAAACATAGAGGAGACTTGTTTTCTTCCATATTGTTTGATTCTGCTACAAGAAGGTAATACTGCTTTTTATGTTTAAATATACATATATAGCATTTTTTAGGATTAGTATGTTCAGTATAGAAAATACTGGTTAAAATAACTTCATCTAAAAATCTAAAATGAGGAAGTGGGGCAGGTGACTAAGGGAAGTTTTTGGTACTAAAAATAGCATAGGAAATAGAGGCTAATTTGTCCTCTTAATGAGTCTCTGAAGCAACACTGGCTGAATTAAAAAATAAAAATCCCACAGGTTTTCCTAGGTTCTCAAACCAAGATCCTGATTGCATAGCAATCAGGAGTTATTGCCGGCTTAGTGGGACATGACAGCACATTTTCTTTTTTGTAAGTAGAGCAATTCACTCTAGAGATATCTCTAGAGACTTTCAAAAGCAGATCTCTACATTTAGTAATATCAACACTAATAGCCTTCTATCCTCTCAACCATAAGAACCCACAGCTGTGAGACATGTATTTACTGTGGCCATCAGCATATCCAGTTGGTTCTACCACCCAAATTTTACTTGTAAGTATCCATTTATTTCCATCTCTACTGACCACATCCTGCGCTCTCATGTGGGTTACTTTAGCCTCCTAATTGGTCTCCCTCTTGCCCTCCTCCAATCCATTCTCCATCAGCAGCCAGAGTGATTTTTTAAAAACACAAATTAGACCATGTTACCGCCTCCTGAAAACCCTTCATTGGCTTGTTATGGTTAGAATAAAACCAAAGCCAGATTGTTCAAAGCCCTATATTTATGGAGGTAGCTTCTGCCTGCCTATCTGAATTAAGCTTGTTCACTCTCCCTCTTAGTCACAATTTCCTGCCAGCTCCTAGAACTTGCACTTTCCCACCCCTGGGCCTTTGCACTTAATCCCCTCCATCTGGAGCTCACTTTGCCTGGCTCATCTCACAGCAGAATCTCAGCTTAAAGGCCACCTCCTCAGAGAGACTTGTGCTTGTCACCTTATGTAAGTAAGTCCCTCCTGGCTTTTATCTTAATCATAAAAACCTCTTCATTTCCTTGTTAACACTTATTGCAATTTATTATTAATTTATTTTGTGTAAATGCTTATTGTCCACTTTCCCCTCTCTACAAGAGAGCACAGTGAGGACAAGTACTTTCCTATCTTGCCCACCTTTGTTTTCCTAATGATTAGTAGAGTGTCTGGCACATAGTTAGCACATAGTAAATACTTTCTTTAATAACAAATTAATGAGCGAACAAAGGAATTGTAAATGGTACTGATTTTAAACTTGCAACTTAAAATAGTTGAGAAACTCTTTTCACAACTCAACAGATAGTATCTTTTGTTCACTTTGTTACCTCCTACCGTGCCGCAGGAGTAAGTGAAGACGTGTATTTCAGCAAGCATTCAATGAACATTTATTAAGCAATATATTTAAGACTGTGTTAAGCACTGCTTGGGATACAAATATAAGTAAGATAGATCTGTCTGCCAGGACTTACAGGTTAGTGGTTTTAACAAACACATTTATAACTAGCTGTAATTCAAGGCAGAGTACTGGGTTGGGAGAGTATAAATAGAGTTGAGAGACATGGAGGAGAGAGAGACAAGTGATTAATCTTCATGTGCTTCCTGTTGGTATTTCAAACAACTGCAACAATTCAGTGGAGTCATAGCTCTTCTGCCTCATGAAGTCCTACCAACTGCTTAAAGACTTCATTGTCAGGGCAGAGAAGAGATGTCCATTTTCCTAGGACTGATGATAACATTAACAAAACAGAAAGGCAGTAAGAAGTGAGGCAAAGTGAGAGAAAGCAGTAAATTCCTATCTCCATTCTATGTTTACAAAGAAATAATGCTATTCCACCCATTTCTACCAAGGGCATACTTATAGTTTACTTTTATCAGGCTCTTACATTTCCATATTGAATATGAAACAGTAGCACAAGATAACTATAAATATATCTTGGACTCAGATTCCATGAGAAAGCCACGAAAAGAATATGCCAAAGCAGTTACTAACTGATAAGCTAAAGATGGAAGAAAGAGTATTTTCAAAGACACGTGGTTATCATTTGCTGAGAGTAGATAGCAGCAAGCAGACTGTAAGGTACCAACCACCAAAGTTTAACTATAGGCAGAATTTGTAAGATGAGAAGTGAAAAAGATCAGGACTGTCAGACTGTCCTCGATATTTGAGTCATATTCACACTTACTTCACAGGCTAACAGTGACAACAGAAATACCTGCGAATTCAAGATTGAATTGAATAGTGAATTGGGAAGTACATGTGGAAATCTTTGCATTACTCTATCTCATACCTATCTGCTTGGCTTTATTCATTCCTAAAACATTTATTGAGCTTCTCTTCTTCACCAATGACTGTGTTAACCACTAGAGAACAGTGGTGAATAAGACACCCCATAACATGAAAGGCTTTACACTCTAAAAGGAAGTCAGACATATAGCAACCAACAATAGTGCTAAAGTACAAAATATCATAGGAATGTAGACAAAAAGGAAATAACTTCGCAGAAGAGGTGACATTCAAATTCAGCCTTGAAGGATGGGTTGAATTCCATTAAACAGCATAGGAATGGGGGAGCACTGTAGGCAGAAAATATATGTAGGAATGTGACATTAGAAAACAGACAAAGAGAAGGCTCAAGGCAAGAGGTTATGGATTTGTGAGTTTTCAGCAAATACCTTACAGTAGAAGCCATAGGATCAAACAAGATCACCCAAGTTAAGAATATAAAACAGAAAGTTTAGAAGCATGAAAGCAGAATAGTTAAATGCTAGAAGAAGGTGATGAGCCAAATATAATTTAAAAGGGTAGAGTTAGAAGGAGAAACGAGAAAGCAAGGCCATGGAAGTCAAAGGAGAAGGCATGTTTCAAGGAGGGGATGCTTACCAGTATCTTGTACTGCAAAAATGTAAAGGTTCAGAGGCCATTTGTGGCTTTTGCTAGAATATTCTGAGTAGAATGATTGATAACAGAAGTCAAATTTTCATAAGTTAAAAACTAAATGTGAAATGAAAAAGTGACAACCACTGACACAGACTGTTTACTTCCCAAAATGTTAGCGCTGAAGGGAGAGAAAGACTTGACCATGTTTGTAGACGCTGGGGAATGGGCAAATAAAGAAATAGAGATAAAGGGAGAGAGGCAAAGGATGAAGAGTTGTGGAAACCTGGCTCTCAGAAGGGCAACTTAAAGTCCCTTCCTGCCTAGAGGTGTAAAATGGTATAGCTAACCAGAACCAACCTTTCTGAACTCTTAGGAACCCATATCTTTTCAGTTCCCACATTAGTATTTCTTCTAGGGCTAAGGAGCTACAGAAAATACTAAGAGCCTGGCTAGGAGATGCCTTTGTCCTTTTAAAACTGGCAGAAGCACTAACTTCTCCATGTCCTAAACAGTGATTGCCTGATGGTATTATCTGAATTTCTCAGAGGAACTAATCTTATTTAAAACATCACTTTATCAGATCATCCTGTGAGTGAAAATGTAAAGACTCCCTAGTAGCATAAGAGAAACATCCACTCAAAGCAGCTTCCTTCTTTCACCTTTAGTTCATGGTGGGCTGCGGTGGGGAATCTATCGATGATACCATAGTTTGAATCCTTTCAGTTAACTGTCTTGTGAATTTTAAAAAATTATTTCATATTGGCTGGGAATAAGTGGCAGTTGTTAAGAACAGGGAGCCTTTTATACTGGATGGCTAGTGGGGATAGAAAATGACATTACTGTCACAGTGCACAGGGACAACGACTCTTCTTAGGGAGCCCACTCAACTGTCTTGTGGTACGGTATAATAATTTCAGCTTGTTTCCAGATAGCTAATGTATGAGAATAATGTTTTAGTTTTTTATTTTTTTCACTGACATTAGATAATTACTTCCTCGTTCTTCTTTCCTACTCTTTCTTCATCCTTCTATCCATCCCTGTTATCAGCCCCTCAAAAACTGATTTTTTTGTTTGTTTGTTTTACTTCAGGTTATGCTAACTACTGAAACAAACCCTAAAACTTCAGTGGTTTATCACAGTAGAAATTTGTTTTTCACTCACATGAAGTCCAAAGGCACCATGTGGTTCAGAAGAGGTCTGCTCTGTACAGTCTTTTAGGGACCCAGGCTAATTAATATGGAGGCTCTGCCTTCTTTAACACACTGCTTCCAAGGGTGTCTTTTTGCTGTCCTCAGCTGGCAGATGGGAGAAGACATGTATAATATAAAGACATTCCACATCAGCACATATTATTTCTGCCCAAATTATAAGATGGAAAAGGTAGGCTTTAGATTATAAGCAATTCCTTGCCTGCCAGCTGGCTGTAACTATACCACTTTGTCACATCTGAGTATCACACAGAATATCAAAGCACCTAAGTGTTGTTCCTCTTAAACACTAAAGTGTTGTATATCAAGTTTGTCTTCACAAGTGTTAATGAAATCTGTGTGACTACACATTAGTGACTATGACTAGAATGACGAGAAAAATCCATGCTAGAAATATTCAAGTTTAGTTGTTAGCATGTTTCAGTGCTACAGATAGAAACTTTAAGACTGGTTATCTCCCTGGGGTGCCAAATGAAAAATCTATTAAAAAAAACAAACAATGTCATTGTATATTTTGTGTAAAACTGTTATCCAACTTACCAGCTGTTAAATGGCAAGTGGGAGGAGTGATTCTTGCTTTAGAAAAGTATTTCTCTAAAAGACTCTGTAGCTCTGACCTCTTGAGGTACAGGAAACAGGATCATCAAGTGACAGTAGCTCCTCACTGCCTTGTAACCCATAGTTGTCCAAGGGTGAGTATCCTTTGTCTCCAGTAATTCATATCAAAGGGCCACTGATTGATTGCTGCAAATGAGAATAGAAGTAGGATCTGCTCTCTACTAGTCCGGATACCCCTTTCTCTGACTTTGGTCAAAGCATATATTAATATATCCAGGAGACGGAAGAGGGAAGGATCCTCAACTCTGACCTGTGATTGGTTCTCTCCTAAAATATCTAAAATCAAATATACCTTGAATGTAAGACTTATCCTCCCTCTGAAGACCTCTGGTCTATATGAGAAATTTATATTCTTCCTGTTAGCTTATCTAATTTCTTAGGGACAAATAACTCTGTCCTTATCCTTCCCCAGCCCCCTCACCTGAAGTCATACTTCCAAGTTTTCCTGCATTAACGAACACTGAATGGCATTCATACCTAGTAATTTTCCCCTGATCTGGGGATTTCTCTTTTGGCTGCAAAAGGGTAGGGTATGGAGAGGTAAGCATCAAGGTTCAGGATAGGGTATCACAATTCACCCTGCTACACACATTAAAGATTAAAGTTCTGTTTGAGCACACAGTCATCTCCCTCTGTATTTAAAGTCATTTAGAGTTACTGTCACTCCTTTAGTATGACATTGTGCTAGTTACTATGGAGGGTACAAAAGAAATATAAAATATACTTCACTTAATATGTCTCACTTAATTCTTACAGAGTCCTGAGAGATAGATATTACTGTCCTTATCTTACAGAGAGGTTAAATAGCTTGTCCTAGGTTATAAAGCTTGTAAGTGGCAGAACTATGATTTGAACTTAGGTCTGTTTGACTTTCAGAAATGAAGAGGCAACACTGTTAATGCAGACAGGGTAACTGAATCATAAGGTGATCTCATTATATAAGCTATGTAGAAATAATTCTGTCCTCACCACTCCCCCTACCACGGTCTTTATAACCACATCTGAACCCATATTAAAGTTGATTTTTATTACCATTATCTTTAATTATAGAGGGAAAACATAATGTATTCAGTAATGCCTAAAATCATGTCATACTTATACTAGGGCTAGCTCTACCTTCTTTCTTACATACTGTCTCCCAAAGTGCCATCAAAATATGTCAGAATTACTGGTTCCTGATTTTAATTATGTTAAGAATTCAGAGTTTATACTATACTATCAAATATATTATTCTCTGTAGTGGTAGATTTTTTTCACATAGATGTGCTCAGAAACAAAAACCAAATGGCTGATGTTGTCAATATGGGTAATGGAACTAGGTTTCAGTAGAACTAGGTTTCAAAAGAACTTGGCTTCTGATCTGAATTCTTACTTCCAAGCCATGTGAGCTGGGATCTGTCTCTCAATCTCGCTGAGTCTCAGTCAGTTGTCCACCATAATATTAGGAGTAATATTTACCGATATGCCTACAGTATAGTGTTTTTGTGAGAATCTAAAAATTG
>CAUYRT010025264.1:0-35723 GCA_963574885.1 Lepilemur ruficaudatus | reverse complement strand
GTTGCCTGGGCTAGAGTGAGTGCCGTGGCGCTAGCCTAGCTCACAGCAACCTCAAACTCCTGGGCTCAAGCAATCCTTCTGCCTCAGCCTCCCAAGTAGCTGGGACTACAAGCATGTGCCACCATGCCCGGCTAATTTTTTCTATATATTTTTAGTTGGCCAATTAATTTCTTTCTATTTATAGTAGAGATGAGGTCTCGCTCTTGCTGAGGCTGGTTTTGAACTCCTGACCTTGAGCGATCCACCCTCCTCGGCCTCCCAGAGTGCTAGGATTACAGGGGTGAGCCACAGTGCCCGGCAAGAGAGCAGATTTTTTTCTGGAGCTTCTGCAGGGAAGGCAGCCTTGCCAACCCATTTGGGCTTCTGACCGCCAGAACTGCAAGGTATTAAATTGGTGTTGTTTTAAGCCACACAAACATAAGTTGTTACCATGGCAGTAGGAAATCAGTACAAGACCCTTATTTAAAACTTTCTATTCCAATTCCACAGGCATTTATAAGCACCCCTGCCAGGCCAGGTGTGGTGCGGGGTACTTCCACCCAAGTATGTTTCTAGAAGCAGTGTGAAGAATGAATGCAGAGAGTGTGGGCTTGGATGCAGAAGATCTGAGCAGCAATCCCAGTTCTATTGCCCGTTAGTGATGTGATCTTGACCTGACCTCTCTAAGCCTTGGTTTCCTTGTCTGTAAAGCAGAGAGTTTAACCCATGAAAAGTACTTGAGCTGGGCTTGTCACTCGGTGGATTCTAATCCAATCAGTGCTGCTACCTACTTCTCCCAGACTCAGGTGCCCAGATGCTCTCCTCCAGGGGGCCCTTTGTCTGGTGAAAGCAGACTCTGGGGGTCACATTCAGTGTTTCCTGTCTCTGAGGCTCCCCCAAGGATAGAGTTAGGAACCAGGCAGTGGGGAAGAACTTGCTTTCAGCCAGGGCTTTCCAGAGGTGAAACAACTCCTTGGTACCTTCCTCGTTTGGGGGACCCAGGTGATATGACTGTCCTCACCTGAGGCCTACCCCACAGGGGCATGGGCAGGACATTTGGCTCAGGCCTCACATTGTCCAGGGCTTCAGATACGGACTTCTGATGTGATCACCGCATGAGAACATCGACACCCGCAGTCCCAGCGCCGGCTGGCGGACTGGAAGGAGAAGGTGTGCATCTTAGGGTTTCACACTTCTGCCTCAGTCCTGGCCCGCACTACCTGCAGTGCCTTGGACTCCATCCTTTCCAAGAATACAGGACTTGTTTTACATTTTAATTTTTTTTTTTTTTTTTTTTTTTGAGACAAGAGTCTCACTCTGTTGCCTGGGCTAGAGTGCCGTGGCGTCAGCCTAGCTCACAGCAACCTCAAACTCCTGGGCTCAAGCGATCCTTCTGCCTCAGCCTCCTGAGTAGCTGGGACTACAGGCATGCTCCACCATGCCCGGCTAATTTTTTTTTTCTATATATATTTAGTTGGCCAATTAACTTCTTTCTATTATTAGTAGAGATGGGGTCTCACTCTTGCTCAGCCTGGTTTCGAACTCCTGACCTTGAGCAATCCACCTGCCTCGGCCTCCCAGAGTGCTAGGACTACAGGCGTGAGCCACCGCGCCCGGCCCTGGAATATCTTTTTCAATCATTTCTCTGTGTTCTTGACTGACATTTTTGAAGAGTGTGGGTCATTCATTTTTAAAATGACTCCTCAGTTTGGGTTTGTCTGTTTTGTGTAGGTTTTAAATTTTTTATTATGAGAAAAGCCCCTTTCTCTTTATACCAAGGAAAAGTATAACATTTTAGAAGGACAGGATAAAAAGGGAAAGCTTTCATTCTTAAGATATTACCACTTTGTTGACTCTTAAAAATCAAGTTTATAAGTATAAATATGTATTTTTCTTTTTGTATTTACTTGTATGCCCTTCTTTGACATTAATGGCACTTAAAATTTCAAAAAATTTCTTTATATTAAAGAATTACGCTTTAAAGAATTGTGATTATTTTTAAGCTCCAATGTCTAGATACCCCTTAAAAGGCCACTTTTCTTTTTGTTTTAAAGGAAACTAATATTATCTCAACACAAAATTACCTAGATTTGTAACTTGCCTTAAACTTTCACTCTTCTTTCCCATAATCCATGGTTCAGAGACCAGCCATGCATGAGGAACTGGTGTGGTTAGGTGTATAAAGTCTGATCTTGCAAAAAAAACTAGTTTGCTCTGTTGTCTTTTTTAACCTTTTCTCTCTGTTCAGATTTTGTTGGGTTCTCCTCTTATGTTGTCTTTAGGGACATATAAATAAGAGACTAGAGAGAAAGTTGGGTCCTATTGAGGCTCGAATTCATGGTATGAATGAATGAATGTGTTACGTAAGTGTTGGTTCTACTTAGCATTTAATCCTAATGAACCTAAGGTATTTAAATGAGTTTCTGTAACTGTTATTTGGATCATTTGTTCGTTACTTCAGATTTGAATATAACTATGTTTATAATAAATGTGGAGTAAGGAAATAAAAGTAATCAATGCCAGAATGTAATAGTGAATATTTAAATACCTTGATCATAAAATTATTCTCAGATTAAGAAAGAATACACTTTTATTTAGACATTCTCTGTGAACCAGTTACCTTTATGTTTTATTACATATTATCTTTGTTCATATCTTTGACCAGAAATAAGAAGCAGAAGCGGTTAAAATCTCAGACAAAAGCAATCCCTGAGTTGGTAGGTTCTTCTACCCAGTCTACTTCAAGTAGGGTGGCTTATTCTGCAACCCACAAGACAAGTGCTGGTATCTCTTCAGGTGTTACTTCTGGTGACTCTTCAGATTCAGCAGGATCCTCAGAAAGAATGAGAAGAAGTAGACCTACAACTCTAACAAATGCTTCTACATTATCTGGTGAGAAGTAGAACATTATGTTACTCAGCTGTTGAGTACCCAAATATTTAACATGGCCAGTTATTATGGGTTTAGATGAAAAACATAAATCAAGACATGGCCTTGATACTAAAGGAACTTAAAATTTAATGGAAGAGACAAAAGTAATAAACAGGAAGAGTTAGAATATGATTAATAAGTACTGTGCTCTACAAATGGTGCATCCATATTTTATGCAAATTTGAATTGTTTGAATTTTCAGTAGTGATATTAATATATTCATCACACTTTGTGTACAAAATTGACATTTTTGTGTCCCTTTAAATTAAAAAAAAGTATTGATAATCATGTAAGTTCAAAGCTGATGACCTAGTAAATTCCAAACTTCATGCCATTGCCATTTGGTAGTGTAACTATAGCTGGTGCCGACCCCTTGTTAGCATTGTATAAATAAGGCTGTGGTATTTCTGTACTTCTCTATTGCTATTAGTGATTTTAATATAGTACACAATAGTATGCTGTTTACTTTTGTAATTTAATGTTTTTCCCACCTTATGCAATATTTGGATTAAGTGGTATTGATAATATTGAAAACTTTACTCACAGATAAAAGTTTAGAAG
Organism: Lepilemur ruficaudatus; assembly: GCA_963574885.1. Lineage (NCBI taxonomy): Eukaryota > Metazoa > Chordata > Mammalia > Primates > Lepilemuridae > Lepilemur > Lepilemur ruficaudatus. The sequence continues at coordinate 32,252 of CAUYRT010025264.1, read as the reverse complement.
TGAGCTGTGATAAAATGCTATGGAGAAGGTCAGACAAGTAAGCTGATGCATGCATGTCACATCAGAATTATACAGTATCTTAAGGGATGCATTTATAGCATAAAATGTTCAATTAGAGTATGCTGGAGGAATTAAAAATGGGACTGTAGGTAAAGGGAAGCTTTTCAAGCATGGTAGCAACTATGAGAAAAAGCACTGAAGGAAAGAAGGATGTACTTGGTGCATATGAAAAGACTGCATTTTGGGGAATGGTACAAAGAAGAAAATCAAAGAGAATGTAGCCAGTTCAGAGACTGTCAAGCCTTGCTGAAGAGTTTGGATAACTTAATTTTGAGTCACTTGTTAAATGAGTGAGTCACATGATGAATTCTGTTTCAGGAAGATTAATCAATTTAGCAGTGATACAGGGGAGGGGAAGAGTCTGAAAATCAGGAGTCAAGGTGTGATGGGTGGTGGAATTGAGTAGGAGTAGCTGAGGTGGGCAAACAGCAGAACAATTTCAAAGGAAGAAACACAGTTTGGTTTCCGGTATCATTCTAACACAGCCACTTTGTTCTCTAACATAGAGTTGGGTTGACTATGGACAAAACTTTTAGTCTTTTAACAATACGTTCCTCATGAATTTGATGAAATTTTATTTGGTGATAGGCATTTCTGGATTCTGGATGAAGGAATAGGAAATTTGGGTTTCCCATCTTGTGCTAACACTGGGGCATGCAATCATGAAGTAGAATAGGAAGGAAAACCACTTTTATTATTTAAATTATTTCCTTGTATCATCGCCCCCGCAATGTGTGTGTATAACGCATAGAAATGACCTTTCTTGAGCTGAATGTATGTATGAGATATAATACAACTATGCTGTTAGGAAGGGCTACTAGAGAAAGACCTAAAAATATGTCTTCTTCAAATGATTGTGTCTTTTCAATATGAAATACCTGTCTGATATTGCAGAAAGAGGTAGATAGTGGGGCTAATTAAATTTTTAAATGAAAGTTTGTTTATAAAATATATAAACTGTTTCCTGAATCTAGTCCAAGATCAATTATTTTTAGAAATATGAACAGAAACTTCATTTGGAATGCTGATTATGTACATCCCCCTCCTTTTTTGGGGGGTCTTGCTCTGTCACCCAGACTAGAATAGAGCAGTGTGATCATAGCTCGCTGTAACCCTGAACTCCTAGCCTTCAATGATCCTCCTGCCTCAGCCTCCAGAGTAGCTGGGACTAGAGGCGCATACCACCATTCCCAGCTAATTAAAAAAGATTTTTTTTGTAAAGGTGGGGTCTCACTTTGTTGCCCAGGCTGGTCTTGAACTGCTGGCCTCAAGTGAACCTCTTACCTTGGCCTCCCTAAGCACTAGGATTACACAGATGTAAGCCACCATGCCTGGCCCTATGTATGTTTTAATGCCAAAAATTTTATCAGTGTTTTTGTGGAACAGTTTTACAAAAATACATTCTAAGTATTTTAATATAATGTTATGAAGTAACTGTTTGCTTATGTGTGTAAAGATAGGAGAATATATGTAATTAACTATTTACACATTTTTTTTCTTAGAAAGTGAAATGGAAGATTCCTTAGCTACCTCTCCATCATCTTCAGCTTCAAATAGCTCAGAGGAAAGCAAAGAGAGCTCAAGAGCTCGTGAATCCTCCTTACGTAGTGGGCTGTCCAGAAGCAGCAGTCTCAGGGTGACCAGAACTAGAGCTGCTCAAAGAAAAACTGGTAAGAGACTTAGCGGTACTTTGGAGGAATAGTATGTCACAAGATCCAAAAGTTAGACATTGAATGGATTATCGACTTAATGCCATCTACGTATAATTAATGTCCTTTAGGCTTTTTAGATTTAGAGAGGAAATCAGTGTTGGCATTAAAAAGTAAGGGAAATCACTAAAGTCATAGTCATTAAAAAAATGTTGAAATAAGGAAAACCTTTTAAGTCTTACTGTTACTTTATTTCTAGGTCCTGTTTCTTTAGAAAATGGATGTGGCAGAAAAGCTACTCGAAAGAGAGTCTATTTAAGTGACTCTGATAACAATTCATTGGAGACAGGTGAAATTTTAAAAGCCAGAGCTAGAAATAACCGAAAAGTCCTACGGAAATGTGCTGCTGCAGCTGCCAATAAGATAAAGCTGATGAGCGATGTAGAAGAGAATTCTAGCTCTGAAAGTGTCTGCTCTGGTCGGAAGCTGCCTCACCGCACCGCTTCTGCTGTAGCTAGAAAAAAGTTATTACACAATTCTGAAGATGATCAGAGTTTAAAGTCAGACATTGAAGAAGAGGAACTAAAAGATCAAAATCAACCATCGCCAGTGTCTAATTCTCGTGCTACCCAGAATATTGTCAGTGAATCTGAAAATGGAGATTCAGAATCAGAAAGTGATTTGAGGGTAGCCCGGAAAAACTGGCATGCTAATGGTTATAAGTCCCATGCTCCAGCAACTTCTAAAACAAAACTTCTTAAAATAGAGTCTTCTGAGGAAGACTCTAAAAGCCACGATTCAGATGATGGATGTAACACAACTGCCGGCCCATCAACATCTGGGCAGAAACTTAAGACAGAGAGCATCTCAGAGGAAATGGATTCCAAACCAAGAAAATGTGGTGGTAGGAAGTACAATACACTTCACAAGAATGCCAATTTCTTTAAAAAAGCAAAGATCTTGAGTGATTCAGAAGACTCTGAATCCGAAGAACAAGACAGGGAAGATGGTAGATCTCATAAAATGGAAATGATCCCAATTTTAGGAAATCTGAAGTGTGACCCTATTGCTGTGACCCAGTGTTTCTCAGATCATGTATCTGAGACTGATTTAGATACAGATGATGGCAAAACAAAAGAAAAACCAAATAATTTTATGAAAGGTAATTTAAAATATTTACCGTGGTTCACTGATTTAATATCACTGTCCTTTTTCTCTTATTTCGTACATCAATTGTTTTATTCCCTTTAAACTTACCTTTGCTAGCTGTTTCTCTTTACCCCATGTATTCTCTATTTGCTTTCTCTGTTCATCCCTTATATTTTTATGTGCATGCGTAACTGTTCATTGAGTGCACTTTAGTTTTATTGACCTAATAGGCAATCTTGGCCTTAATAATTGTTTCCGTTAAAGGTTTCAGTTCTTGTATTGGTAATGGGGATATTGTATTGGATTATGGGCTTGAGAATAGTGAGACAAGCACATTTATAAGCTATGGTATTGACAGCTTGAAAAGAGGAAAGAAAGGGTAGGACTGGTTAAAAGGAATGTGGTAAGTAATACAAATAACAGCAGCCAGCAGAACTATTACTGAGCTTTTCTGTTTATCAGGAAGTTTTTAAAAATGCTTTACATTATTAACCAGTTTAGTTTTCATATCTTTTCTGAGCTAGGTACTGTTATCATCATTATCCATTTCACACATAATAATTGGAGCACAAAGTTTTGAAATAATTTGTTGAATTAAGATTGTACTCCTGGTAAATAGGGATTGATAAAAAAATGCTAAAGAGCAGCCAGGTGTGGTGGCTCCCGTCTGTGATCCCAGCACTCTGGGAGGCCAAGGTAGGAGGATCGCTTGAGGTCAGGAGTTTGAGACCAGCCTGAGCAAGAGCGAGACCCAATCTCTACTAAAAATAGAAAAGATTATCCAGGCAACTAAAAATAGAAAAAATTAGCCGATGGCCAGGCATGGTGGCTCAAGCCTGTAATCCTAGCATTCTGGGAGGCCGAGGCGGGAGGATTGCTCGAGGTCAGGAGTTTGAGACCAGCCTGAGCAAGAGCAAGACCCCATCTCTACTAAAAGTAGAAAAAAATTAGCCGGGCATGGTGGTGCACAGTAGTCCCAGCTACTTGGGAGGCTGAGGCAGGAGGATCACTTGAGCCCAGGAGGGTGAGGTTGCTGTGAGCTAGGCTGACGCCACGGCACTCTAGCCCAGGTGACAGAGTGAGACTCTATCTCCAAAAAAAAAAAAAAAGCCCTATAAAGAGCAGAAGGAAGCTAAAGCTAAGATTAAAAGTAATCATGTGATTGGAACTGTGGAGTTAGGGAGAGTTTTAAGGAGGCTGAGTGTTAAATGACTAGTTTGCATGTTAGTGCAGTGGTAAACAGAGTTTAGTCTATCAGTGTCAATGTGAATAGGTGTCAAAGGCATGGGATGTTAATGATGGGAATGTGGTGTTCTTGTGAATGGTGCTGAGATTGAAAAAGTACTGCTTTAAAGTACAGTCATGTGGTGCATAACAGTGGCAGTCCCATAAGATAATAGAGCTGAAAAATTCCTATTGCCTAGTGATGTAGCTGTCATAAAGTCATAGATAGTACAATGCATTACCTTTTCTGTGTTTAGATACACAAATACCATTATGTCACAGTTGCCTAGAATATTCAGTATAGTTACATGCTGTACAGGTTTGTAGCCTAGGAGTAATAGGTTATACCATATAGCCGTGTTGTATGTAGTGTGTTATACCATCTACGTTTCCACAAGTACGCTCTGTGATGCTTGCATAAGGTAAAGTTGTCTAATGACGCCTTCCTCAGAATGGATCTCGTTAAGCAACACATGACTGTATTAAGAGATGTAGACTATCCCATTCACTGCCACACTTCCTCCAAGTTAATAAGAATTCTGGTTTTAAGTTGTTTCAAATGTTGAACATTTTTAATTCCTTTAGATTCACTCTTATATTAAAGATTAAAAGAAGATTACTCTTAATTTTTAGATTCTACTTCCCAAGACAATGGACAAAGCAGAAAAGTTTCCAGGAAAAGGGTCTGTTCCAGTGACTCAGACAGCAATTCAAAGGTGGTAAAGAAATCATCAAAAGTTAAAACAGGTCTCCTAAGGATTACTCGAAGATGTGCAATTACAGCTGCCAATAAGATGAAGCTTATGAGTGATGTAGAAGATGTCAGTTTAGAAAACATGTGCACTAGAAGCAAAAACAGAAGGAAAAAAACCATTCGTTTTGCTTCTACCACAGCTAAAAAGATACTAAGTGATTGTGAGGGAGATGTAAACTGTGAAGTGCCAAATGAACAGTATGCCTGTGAAGGTAAGGCAGTTGAACCTGACTCAGAAGGTAGTACAAAAAATATTAGTCAGTCTTTACATGGAGACTCAGACTCTGAGGCTTTGTTGAATTCAGAACAGAAACATAGGCATACCAATAGTCACAAAACAAATGTACCTTCTAAAACGAAAAATTCCTCTATTGGGTCTTCAGAGGAAGAGTCAAAAAGCCATATTCCAGGGAGTGAGATTGGTAGAAAATTTTCTTCTGAGTCAACTTTGACACAAAAAGCTATTGCAGAGAATAACTTTGAAGAGGAGCTGAATTATGGGCTACGTAGGTGGAATGGCAGAAGACTCAGGACCTATGGAAAGGCTCCTTTCAGTAAGACAAAAGTGATTCATGATTCCCAGGAAGCAGCAGAAACAGAAACAAAAAGAAAGAGACTGCATCCTGAATTGGAAAATGTGAAAATTTCTGAAACAACCGGGAGTTCAAAGTTTGGACCTGACACCAGTCCCAAATTATCAGATTTGGAATCTGCTACTGAATCAGATATTGACTGTATTGATAATACAAAAGCCAAAAGGAGAAAAACGAAAGGAAAAGCAAAAGTAGTTAGAAAAGGTAAAACTTTTACAGCTAACATATCTAAAACTGTGAGACGTCAAAGACAAAGCAAACGTCCTAGGTTAAGTGTGGATGATAATGACTGGGAGGATTTGGACTATGCAAAGTCTAAAAGAGTTCTTCGACGTTCAAAAATAAAAACAAGAAATCAGGGTAGAAGGACTGTGAGATACCATGATGGTGATGATGATAGAAGCTTAGAAAATGTGTTAGATTTCAATGATTGCACCTTATGACCTTGAGGGAAAGCCAGTTCATTTGAGAGGAAATGGACTGGAATTTATAGTGAAAGCTGGCTGTTGAAATTATTTTTTTGTCTTACAATTCAGGGAATATATTTATATTTTTCTATGAAAAGTTATGAATGTGACTGAATCATGACTGTTATTTTTATTTGCACTTGCTGGTCTTTGAAGCAGCATTCAGCACAGGTGCCAAAATATGCTTCATTTTGGGGGCAGACCTATTTTGACAGTATTTGACTACATATAGCAAGAGTTTGAAATATGTTAAAACACTAGACATCCTGGTTAGCAAAACCAATGAGCATTACTTTCATGGTAGCAAGTGTCATGCAGTTATTTTCTGAATTTGTCAAGAGGTGGTAGTTTCTAACCCCTGTCCTATAGTAGTATAACAATTTCACAACCTATGTTTACAGATTCTTCATAAATATTATGTGCATACTGACATTATAATCATGGAAGGTGTAACCATGATTAGTAGGCAAGGTACCTACCACTTTGTTCCCCTTTCCCTGGCTACTTGAGTAGAATGCATTATACCAGATTTGGTCATTTTCATTGAAATGGTTTCCAGTTTTCTTTCCAAATGCTGTTGAGTCTTTCTCTTTTTCTTTCTTTTTCAGGAAGACATTTTATTTTATAAACTTGAATTTATAAAGTTCTGGTAAATTATTTTTAATGTTTTGAGTGCATACTTTAAACCTCTAAGGCGAGAGCAAAGTCATAGTGTTCTCTCTTAAATTGTGCACTAACAAAATGCCATATAGTTTTTCTTCTGTCCAAGATCTCCTGGTTTCCATTATAAGGGGTTTAACCAAAATCTTGCCCTTCCTTAATTTTACTCTGTGAAATAGAGGAGTTTGTGTGCCTTAGATTTAGGGAAAGTGTGTTCTTTGAGTATACAGGGCTAAAAGAATATTTAAGTTAATATATAGATTTCCCCATCTGTATTGAAATTGTAGAGTTGAGTTTTGTTATAAGAGTGCAATTGCAAATCTTACCTATATAGGATAATAGTTAAATGTCATTCTCCATCTCTGTTTTAGTTTACTGCTGCCATGTGCAATCCTAAGCATTCTTTGCTGGGGCAACTAAGTGTATCTTTATTAGTGACCTCTAGTCTAAATATAAGAAACTGTCATGTTTTGTGGGAAAATAATTTTGGGATCCATTTAAAGTGAAACTTTATCACATCAAATACTATAGTGTACTTACTTTCTAGCCAAATACTTCGTAGGTCATGCTACTCAAGTGTAGGTGGCCATTCCTAGCTTGTTTGTGCCTCAAGATGGACTTGATTCCAATGGTTTACATATTTAGTAGGTAAGGGATATATTACAGTACTCCCGCCTTTAAGTTATTTATTGGCCCTAATTGTGTTTGGTTTCAAACAAAATTAACCCTTTTCTCCTTTGAATCCTTGAGGTGGCAGATAAGGAAAAGCATCAGACTCTGGTATCACTGTTAGAGTGTGTTCTTAAATGTTCCTACTTTTTAGTTATCTATTCCATTCAATGTGGTAGGAGGAGGTACTTTGTCTTTCTACTCTGATGTGTAGGGGGAAGGATGTTTTGGACATTACCAGTTGAGATAGGTGAGTTACCTATCTCTCGTGGTGGCTTAGAGAGCCGTCACCACTTCAGAACTATGATGCTTTTCTTCTCAAAGCTTGTGTTAAGTGTATAGTAGATTGATTTATGATAAATGCCCTCTACTATGGACCTGAAAAAATTAATAGGATGCCTTTTACTTCCCTAATTTTAAGAACTGGTGATAGATGTCAGATACATTAATTTATTTAAACTCTTCTTTAGCTTCTTTGTTTTATAATCTGTTCTCAGGGTTATTAACTCCATGTTTACCATCATCTGCAAAAAAAGTACCAAAAAAATCCATAAATAAATAGAGAATACATTTAATAAGTACATAAATTCTTTTGGCAAACTGATACTTTGACAGTTTAGGCTTCATTAATAGAACTGTTCTCATTCTTTGGACTGAATTAACTGGTCATTGATCAACTGATTTTTATTTTAATCTAAAATGGTTAGACTCTTGTATATAGAAGTAATATTTTGGTTTAATCAGATTTGGTTTCATCAGAAGAAGCAAGAATGGGCCTGGTGACTTTAAAAGCATGACTGACAATGTTAGCTTCTCAAGTTCTGAAATAAAACTAAGGGATTATGGAGAAAATAATTTTTATGGGTTTTTTTGGTTATGGTGCTATTCCTAAGGTTAACTTTGAATATGTGACACACTCCTAAGTACCTTTAAGGAAAATTAATAAATCATTAATAGTTAACAATGTTTACATTGAGCACTAGAACATGTTTGACTTTCTTTCTACTTTATGCGAAATGCACAGGGATTTAATGCACAGGTGTACTTTAATGTTTACGATCAGTTTGTATTTTTCTTGAGAGAAAGACAAAGGGTTATACATTGAATGTGAACTGATCTGGGAATCAGTGCTATAGCTTTCCATTGCGCTTGAAGTTCAACTTAATGGTGTATATGAAAAAAATTTCTACTTTTTTGTTTCCTGTGGTTGTGTATGTCCAGAATCCTATGAATTTATTCATTTATGATTTCCAAGAAAAAGTTTTGAAGTATTCAGATTGATTTTTGCTTCCTTTGAAAGACTAATTTTATAATACTAATACCAAGCATATTAAGGAAAAAAGATTGCAACATTTAGAAGATGAGATTTAAAAAGCACTTTTTTCATGTCCTTATTTAAAAAGGGTATACTGACAATGTGAAATAACTTATGAATAAAAGGAAAAGTTTATCCCATATTCAGATAATTCCTAGGGTGGTCATTGTCCCCCCTTCGTCCCCCCTTCTCCCCACCTCCTGCTTTTTTTTAAGTGGAAGATCTCAGATTAAGTCATTTCTCCATTTAGTGATCCTTGGAAAGAATGATACTACAGCAGTTATTCACAACTTCCAAGTTAAAATAGAAAGATTTCTTCCAAACATTAGAAAGTTTGTACCTAAAAAGGAATTGGTTTTATAAGAAAATGGAGAGAAGGGACTTAAGTCTTAAGAAAAGGCACTTCAAAACCTAAAAGTGCAAATTGAAAAGGGATATAAAACAAACCAATAAAAACACCATCTGATGGTATTACTTTCCATAAATTAAGATGCATCACTAAGCCCTTTGCACTCATTGACCTCTTCAGTGAAAATTCTAACACTGGGTACACACTACATTCCCTGTCTCTCTTCTAGACATTTGCTCTTTAGAATAATCAACACAATTTATTAACCTCAATGTATGGTATTAAAAACTACATTGGAAGGATTTTAATCTCTTCTATCAGTATAAGTTGAATTTGATTATGCCAACTGAAGAAAAACCTAGAGGTTTGTATATTAGACTGCAAGAACATTGTTAAAGGTGCATACTATATTTTTTCTGTTTTCCTTTATACTCTGATTTATTGAATTTTCAAGTAACATTTAAGTGGCTAGAAAAAGGTCTTTTTGCTTTGCCCTTTTACAGCTGAAATAACCAGCTCCATTCTTTTCATCAGTAAGTCAAAATATTTACTGTACCAGGTATTTTGTAGTTATCACCAAATACTGTAGTTTTCTTACATTGTATGAAAATAATAATTCAGTTATTCCAGTATGATGGAGTGCAACAAAGCACAGAAGAGCTTTTCACATGTTAATTATTTTTGGAGTTATGCCTCTGAACTTCTGCTGTGGATATTGGGGAATACCTAAAGCAGAAACCCTAAGAAATTTGCAACTTAACAGTTTGAGCCTTGTCTCTTATCCTAGTATTTGGGAACATAAGGACCAAGCCAAATAAATCTGTCAAAGCTGGGGAGAAATGGAGCATTGTGGAAAGAATTTAGAAGCCAAACTAGATTAATAAATGTTAATCCTACATAATAAATAGCTCAAATGGTGAATAGAAAGGACTAAAAAGTAAAGAATGTCATGCTGAGGGCTGTGTTGTCTTACGTTTTAAGAAAGTTTTAAAGCTCTTAAATTATAATTGTTGCCTGAGGATGATACAAGGTGATCCTCAAGAGATTTTTACCAGTTTTTTTAATAATTTGTCAAGCTGATTCCTAATACAGTGTTAAATATGTAGAAAAAGATCAAGATTCTTAATTGGTGTGTGCTCAAGGTTTGCTTTTCTAGATTTGATGTACGGGATTGGGGGAGAGTCACAACATTTGGATCCTACAAATATGCAGGCAGCATGTAAATATACATCTGTTACTTAAGTATGGCTAAATGGATAGTTCCATTGAATTTCATTATCCATGCTACAGTATATTTTCTGGTCACATTTTAGTTCTTAAGTCAATTTTAAGGTAAGTTTTATCATTTATTAAAACTCTTAAATGGAAATTTGGACTACCAAAGAGAAGAGGTAATCTAACTGAACTAATTGAAATGAGATGATCAGTTAGAAAATGTATGGACAACAGCAGTCCTATCCTTTGTTCCACAAGGTAAATAATTTAGAAATTACCTTTTTTTGAACAGTGGTTAAAAGTTCTGTTTAATTTTTAATATATTGAAGTTAAATTTTTGAGTGTGAATCAGTCCTTGGACTGCACCTACATATTCAGTTCACCTATAAAATTCCAACCATGTCATTATAGAAGCCTGTCAAAAAAGCAAATCTTTAATTTTCCACTCCAACATGAGATCTTTAATGTTCTAAATTAACTCATTCATCAAAGAACCTGTTTTTGGTCAATGACTAACTCAAATGGTAGAGCATAAAAAATATAGCATTGTCATCTTAGCTAGCAAAAGGCTTAAAACAAAAACACTCCAAGTCAAATACATTCTAGCTGGTTAATTCCATAAAGTCTGCATTATGCTGTCAATTTCCCTTGCAACTCATCTTTATCTCTTGTCCTAAGTAGTTTCCCATTGGTAATTTCTTCTCCTTGTGCAGGTAGAACACAGGGATGCAAGGTGTAAATATGAGCTGGTGGGGGGGGGACTGAAGTGAGGTTGCTTGAAAAAAGGGAGTTTGTCACTAGATGGTCTGTGACCCTGCTTCTTTTCATTAATAAGGTAGATTGAAAACCTGTTTACTTCTATTACTCTAGTATGCCTACATTTAGTGTGAAATGCTCTGAGATCTCTCTTATAAAAAGTTAACTAAGCGTAGGTACTTGAATTCATACTTCATAAAGTTTTTACTAGATTTTTATAAAATAATTGGTAATAGCCATCACAAATCTGTTGAGAATTGTAGGAATGACTTACCAATTATTTTCTAGGGATGAGAGAGAGCTGTATTGTGATGAGCTAGATTAGCTGTAGTTCCAAAACAAAAAATTTCCAGGTTGTGTGGTGCCCATCATGTAAATTGAACCCTAAAAACGACTAGAGAACAATTCTAGTTTACTGAAATATTTCTGACAGTTTCTTGACTTGATGCTGTCATAGAAGTTAAGACTATAATGTTAACAGCTTCCCCTAGAGAAGAGAAAAGTACTTAAAAACCTGCTGAGTTAGAGAAACCATTTTATTCTATGGCCATTCATTCTCTAAAAATACTTCAGTTTATGGGATCCTTTCAGAAATTTATGTTTTAGGAGAATGACTATCATTGATAAATGCTATTTACTTTCTGAGTTTTGGGATCGTTTTACTGCCCTTCAATGAAGGGCTGACAAAAAAGAGAGGATATATCTCTATACCAGTTCTGATAAAAGGCTTGCTTAAGGGAGGTTATAATTTACAACTAAAAGGTTTACCCACTATGTGGATTTGATTTATCCATCAACCACAGCAACCAGTAATGTCAAGACTTCAAAAGAGTATGAAACAGTAGTACACTTTCATTTTTAGACATTATTTTCTCATTCTCAAATTTGCTTTAAATGCTCCAATTTAAAAAAAGATCAGATTTAAAAATTTTAATGCTTCTATAGTAATGATGTGAAGTTTTTGGACTTAGGAAAACAGTTTTGTATGATGAAATACCATAACTGGAATATAAGTAATCCTTAAAATGTAGAAATTAGAGATTAATGTTTTGAATCACAACTGTCTATATCCAAGTTTTCTATTCACCACAGACCATTTTACAACACACAGAGATATTTGTGAGTTATAATTGAGAGTGGTCATTCAGGTAAACTGTCATGAAATGCTACGACAGATGGAAATTCTTGCACTACTGATGTGTCATACCCAAACAGGAATCATTTACAGGAAAGCAACAATGCCTCAAGCATTCAGTGACTTTCCCAACACATGTGACTGGCACAAGACCATCAGGAAAGTAGGATTTGTGGGATTGTACTGACTACTTAGTATTAAATGACACTGTCACAAATGTATTGTTAGAGCAGCATCCTCCAAAGTTCTTAAGCTTGTACCCTAACACATTTGCCTTCTCTGACTTATCCTGTATATATTTCCAAAAACTGTTTGTAGTTTTCTCAAGGAGAATAAAGCACTTTATAATTTACCAAATTTTCAGTAATAAAATTAACACTGACTTAAAAGTATTTATTTTTTTAATTCCCCACAGTCACTCTTTTGTCTTCCTATGTTTGTTCCTATCTTTATGATTCTATGAAATTCCTGTTTTATTGATACTGCATAAGACTTAAGAGATACAGCTTAATCAGGTTCGAGTCACTATATACAAAATTATTTTCGAATTCTCTGGGTGTAGTTCTTTATTTGAAGTTCAAATTTCCTTTAAAAAATATTTTAAAAAACCTATTTTTAGTTTTTTTCCTGCAGAATCTTAACTTTTCCTTTATTCTAGATTACAAATAAACATTAAAATGTCTTGGAGCTAGTATTACTAGATTGTCAGTATAGGTACTTCCATAATTGCCTCAACTTAAATCATTTTGTTACAAATGTTTAGTTGAAATAGGATTTTATTTATACGATTCAACTGGATGGATATGTTGTTGGGGATAAACTGGTTGTCTAATGTTTTTTCAACATGCATATGGTGCAGATAGTAGATAATAGTTTATTCTCATCCTATTTATAATGAATTATAAATTTCACCGTAATTTTATTATATATTTAAAATAGTTTCATTTACCTTTTGTAGTATATTTATATTCTAGCATTTGCCTAACATTGATTTAACATGTTAAAGATTTATTTGGATATAGAGTTATTTGTTGGGGGTACTAGTTCATGATTTTTTAATTCCTAAGAAAAAAGCCTGTGAAGTGGTAGACACTGTAAGCCACTTCTTTTCCCACAGCCCACCCAAAGGAGGTGAGAAGGGCATGCTGCATGGGAGTAATGCTATGACGATCATCTTAGCTTACTAAAATGACATTTACAATGCCTGGTGACTTACACAGAACAAAACATGGTGTCCTTAGAATTTCACTGCAAAAAGCATGTGAATCACATAAGTTAACTGGCAAAAAGGACTGGTGTGTGTGTTGTGGAGTTGCTCTCAGTGTAGTATTTCCTAACCTATTTTGGGGAGAGCTCTTCTGGATCTTGGAGAAAGCTCAATTTCACAGACTTAAGGGAAAATCTGAAGGGCTTTCATTGTGAGGGTAGAGGACTTCCTTGTAATTCAGGCTACATGAACATGTCCACAGAAGGCAGTTTTTGCTTGTACTCATTTGCCCTTTCATCAGCTTGGTGTAACAGAAGGGTAAACATCTCTGTAAAAGGAAAATCTAAGGCTGGTAGTTGGTAGTTCATTGCTACAGAATAATAGCAATAGTACCTAACCAAAAAAGCCCATATTTTCTAATACTTAGCAGTAAAGAATATGGTGGAGTCCTCAGAAGTCTAATGTGGATGCAAGACATCACTTGTTATTTTAGTGATCTAACAGCCTGTCTTTATTGACTGAAAAATGCCTGGAAACTTCAGGTGGAATCTTACACTCTCACATCAAGACTATTGTTTGCCAAGGCAGTTTTAGATAATTTGGCTCTCCATGGCTGCAAGACTAGCTTGTCAACAGATAATACCTAAAGTTCAGGGGCTAGTGAACTTCAGATGCATACAAGAAATGCCACTTCTGTTCTAGAAGGGTACTAATTAGACTTGTTTGTGCAATTTGAAAATCTGGCTTTGAGACATCGGCAAAATAAAAATATTTGAGCTCTCCTAAGTTTGGTAAACGTGGAGTGTAGTAGGTGTGACATCATGTGGTTCCTCTGCACAACTCCAGTGTGATCTCAACCCACTCTCTGAAAACTGCCTCAGTCTGCATGAAGGACTTAACCTCGAGAGTGCTTTTTGTTTTGTCTTTTGGCTGGCAAATCCCTTCACAGTTTTTAGCTCTAAAATAACACTTCCTCCAAGGAAGCCTGCCTTGATCCCTTAGGCTGCTAGGTTAGGTTTCCATTACATATTCTCATAGCACTATGTATTTTTTAGTTCCTTAAAGCAACTATATGTATATAATTATTTTTAGGATCTGTATCCTAATCCTGTGTGTGGCACATAGCTAGGTCAGAAAATATTTGAATAACAATAAAATTAACATTTAATAATTATAAAAATACTGAAATATTTGAAGCAACGAATCTAAGATTAATGTCACATTTCAGTTATATAAAATCAACTTACACATTCTTTTTGTCTACAAATTACCAATTTTTGGAATAAAGGAAATACTGGTCTTGGAATTAAAACCTTAAGGATCTTTTGAAGCCAGAGCTGGTGCTGTGTCATCAGTCATGGTAGCATTTTCTTCATGTTTAGTTTCTAAAGAAATTATTTCAGAACTTCTGTTAAATATTTTAAAGTAGTTAGAGGGTTAGAAATGATACCAAAAATTTAAAGCATATATGGTTCTATTTTAAAAGTTTGGATTTTAATGTGGTTTTAGATGAGTGGTTTTATGATGGTAAAGGAATTTTTAATCCCATTCTTACAAATCTGTTTTAAGGGACAGTTATCATAGATTGTAGATAAGGAAATGTAAGGTTATATTAATGTCAAAAAGCTTTAGTATTATCACTTGTTTTTTAATTTAGCAGTGTTTTAAAATTTAGGCATATGAGCATTATTGAGGAATGTAGTAGTAAAATCTTGTGTTACGAGATTTTTGCATTCACATGAACTTTCACTCATTTTTCAGAATCTGTTCCTAGAGACAGAGAACCCAATACAAAAATGAGAACATGTATGCATAATGAGAAGGATGCAGTGCAAATGCCTAGTGAAACTCTGAAAGCAAAAATGGTACCTGGGAGAGTTCCCCGCAGATGTGCTACTGTTGCTGCAAATAAAATAAAGATAATGAGTAATCTAAAAGAAACGATTTCAGGACCAGAAAATGTCTGGATTAGGAAGAGTAGCAGAAAACTGCCCCATCGAAATGCTTCTGCTGCAGCAAAGAAAAAATTACTGAATGTTTATAAGGAGGATGATACAACTGTAAATTCTGAAAGTGAAAAAGAGCTAGAAGATATTAATACCAAAATGCTTTTTTTAAGACGGTTCAGATCCTGGAAAGAAAAAGCACAATAGTGACTATGAGAATGTAGAAGTGGTGTCTGAAAACAATTGGGCCACAAGTAAACTGGCAGTTGCATTCTGCTTCTAGCTCTAAAGTCAATTCCTTATTGGCATCTTTCAAGGAATTTTCTAAAAGCCATATTCCAGCGGGTCAAAGTGGGAGGAAGGCTTCCTCCCCATCAGCTCTTGTACAGACAGCACTACAGGGGTTCTGGGAGGAAATAGATTGTGGAGCCTGTAGTTGGAGAGGTGGAAAGAAAGGACACATGGCTTGCTTTAAGATTACTTTTTCAGAAAGCAAGGGCATTGAAGAAATCTCTTGATTCCTTAGAGGAAGAAAATAATGGGAAGTGTACAGGGTATAGGAAACCGCCAAGGACTGAAAAAAATGTCAAAATCTCAACCTGATGGTAATTTGAGAATTACCATCTCCATTAGAGAATAAAAATTTAGCATCATGACTATGGTGTCATTACTGAAATCAGAAGGAAAAAAAAAATTGGGCATATTTTCAAAGGAAGTGCAGTGAGCCTATTTTGACTTTGAAGCAAAACTTTATTCAGATCCAGTCCCTATAATTCACATCCCAGAGGTCAAAAAAATTTAGAAGGACCAGGGGATTCAAGGATGGGGATGTTGATTATTGAGTTCTGAAGTAGTGTTGGAAATGGGCAA
Organism: Lepilemur ruficaudatus; assembly: GCA_963574885.1. Classification (NCBI taxonomy): domain Eukaryota; kingdom Metazoa; phylum Chordata; class Mammalia; order Primates; family Lepilemuridae; genus Lepilemur; species Lepilemur ruficaudatus. The sequence goes on along the minus strand of CAUYRT010025264.1, from coordinate 16,234 downwards.
TTAGAGAACGTCCATTAATGTCTTATTTTGTTTATAATGCTGGAATTCATACTGAATGATGACCACTTGATATGAATAATTCAGGGAATATATATTTTTCTATGAAAGATGTGAATGTGACAGCTTTTCCTTATTTCTACTTTTACGTAGCAGCATTTACAGAAATGCCAAAATGTGCCTCATTAAGAGGCAGGTCTTAGAAAATAGAAAGTATAATTTAAGATGAAAACAGTCATATTTTTAGATGATACAGTGAAATCCTCTCTCCCATTTCTTTATAGCACCTTAAAAGTTAAAACTTGAACACTTTGAACAAATTTACTGCAGTCTCATCCCAACATACTTTAATGGCAGCATGTCTGGTCCATTTCATTGTGGCCTTTGCTAGGATTAGAAAATCTGGTCATGGTACAATAAAGAACTTATTTGCAATGGGGTTTAATTTGTTATAGGTATGTGTTCAAATTAAGATTACCAGATTAAATGAATGTACTGTCAAATCTTTATAACATAGTAATGTGTTATTGGAAAAAATAGAAGCAAGTTGTTTCCCATTCAAAATCTGTGAATATTAATATATGATTTGCATGTATAAATCTGAGAAAGTAAACTATAGAAACCTAGAGGTTTCTATTCCTTTTTTATTAAGTCTAATGCATATTTTTTGGTTATACAGATGGACCAAATGTCTAGATTACTTGAGAAATTTGTGTGTGGTTGCATGTCTGTTTTAAAAAAGGCCTTATTTGTGTGGATTTTCCTTTTTTTTCTTTTCTTTTTTTTTTTTTTTGGTAGCATAAGCCAGAATATTCTAACCTACAGAGTCTGTGTCCTTTGCTCTCTTTGTAGTATACTTTCATCTGAAATACTGCTCCCTAATATCTTGTGTTACTAGTACAGGTGAGAAAGGGAAGAATTCCCAATAAACTATCACTTTTAGGTGCATGGGGCTTGATTTTTGAGTTCAACAAAATGCTTAAACTTATTTCCAGTTCTAAATTTACACTTAATTTACAATAGAAATTTCTTGTTGGGTATACTATATCAACAAATACCATAAAGTGAAAATATTTAAGTCTCAGTGAAGACTATTTTATGCAAAGTTTTTTCTGGCTATTTCAGTGTAATGAAAGAATTTAAGTTTTGAATTTATAATTTACTGTGGTGGGGTTAATTTTTGCTAGTATTTGCGATTGTATCATCAGTTTTGATAATGGAATCCCTTTTCTGGCTTAGTGTTTAATTTGAACATATATTTTTCTTTATTTTTCTAAGTGCCTGGCCTAAATTTATTGTAACTGCATGAAATAAGCATTTGTTTAAAATTTAACATTCTTGTAAAACTGTTCTAAAATGTATGCAGAATTTAAATCATGGCCAAATGTATTATTATTACCTATTATAATTTTAATCAGCTTTGCAGAAAATATTTCTTCATAATGGAACTGTGAAATCAAATGGAAGATCTTACTGGTAAAAATGACAAATTATTTAACAAAAGGACTAAGACAAGTGCCCAAACAACCTTTTTATTCTGCAATTAAGTTATTATATTAGACCAATTAACCCGGGTGTCCTAATGTAATTTTAAAATATCATATTGTTAGTCTTGTATAGTCTGTCTCATTAAGGATACCCGGAGTTTCCTAAGCTCTTACTGGCTAGCAATTTGGTCTTAATTTGTTTATTCTTAAATGTTCAAATTTTGTTTCAATACCCAAACCCAAACACTTTTTTTTGTAATAGATGTGTAAAATTGCTAAACACTGATTTTATGTAAGTGATTTTGTGTATCATTTTTTCTCCACATCTTAAAACAAGATGTTTCTAGCAACTTTGAGGGTGTTTTTTCCCCCGCAAATGTCAAGAGGTTCCCTCTGACCCTGTAGTAGAATTTACCTTTGCGACTACTGACAAGGTCCCAAAATGCAGGCAATGCTATGTATTTCAGCACAACTAAATACGAAACTCTGTTCTCATTGCAGTACTGGTTATTTTCATTTTCAGTAAAGTTACGATAGTTTTCCCCTTTCTCTCTTGCTTGGGATAGTGCTCCTTGAACTCTGTCTTCCAACACATTTTGAAGAAAACCAATTCAGAAAATCACCTACTTATTAATGAAAGGATATTTAAAAACTTCTTTGTATAACAAACGGCCAAGTATAAAAAAGAGCAAACTATTTTTACATTCTCATAAAAATGTTTTTTAGATAAGCTTGACAATCATCAGCTTTTGAAATGTGAATTCCTATTGCCAGAGTAAAGGTCTCAGTTTTATAACACCACGAAGCACTGTATTTCTTCCTGCCCCCTTTCCCCCGCACCAGTGTGTCCACTGTCCCCGGGACACGTCCAGCCCCTACACCGGCGCAGGGCCGCGGGCGCCAGGTGCAGCCGTTCGCCCTGATCGGCCGTGAGCCCTCGGCAGTGCCCCAGGGTCGCCACCTACCTGGGCCGTCGATGTTTGAAGAAGCTTAAGTGCAAAGTTCACCCCGTCACTCCTAAAGGAGAAGGAAAAAGGAAGCAGAAGGTGGGAAAGGCCTGCGGTTTGTACTCTTTCCAAAGCGCTCCAGCCTTGGGGAGGAGGTGGCTCAGTCGCTCCGCTTCCCGGGTCAGTTACCTGCAGGGCTAGGAGGCCCCGCCCGGCCCCCGCGGGACCCGCCCTCCAGCTCGTTTCCTGCCCTTCTAGCCCGCAGTCCGCCTGTGTCTCGCTCTGCCCGCGGGGCTCACACAGCGGAAGAAAAGGGGTGGGATTCCGCGGCCGCAGGGGTCCGCCTTGGTGCAGGGGCGCGGCAGGGGCTTGGCGGCGCGCGCTGGCCGTGCAGGGGGCGTGGCCTGCTGTGGGCGGGGCGCGCTGGAGGTGCGGGGGGCGCGGCCCCGCCCAGGGGCGCGTGCGCAGTCCCCCCGAGCCGTAGTTGGGGCGGGCGGGTCCGGGGGCGGCCATGGCGGCCACGTTCTTCGGGGAGGTGGTGAAGGCGCCGTGCCGAGCCGGGACGGAGGACGAGGACGAGGAGGAGGAGGGGAGGCGGGAGACACCCGAGGACAGGGAAGTCCGCCGGCAGCTGGCGCGGAAGAGGTGAGGCATCTGGACGCGGGAAGCCTCCGGCGGCGCGCTCGGGCCTGACCGGCCCCGACGCCCGGCCTCCCGCCGGAGCAAAGCGCGTGGGCTCCGCGGCCCCGACGGAGCCCGCGGCCACGGAAGCCGCGCGGCCTTCCCAGCGCGAGCCCCGAGCGGCCCTCGGCGGCCCCGCCCGTCCGCGGCCGCGCCCGCCCCGGCCCTCCGCGCATCCTCGAGGCGTCGGCGCCGCCCCTAGGTGTGTTCGGTGTGCGCGGTGCTCGCCCCTCTGCTAGTGCGTCGGCGGGATCGGGAGTCTGAAGCCGCTGTGGGGGGGTTGGGTTCGGACTTGCCCTTAAAGAGGCCGCCTCCAAGGCTTCCTTCAGCTTGTCCGTAGTCTTGGTTTCAACTCGCGTGCAGAGGTCCCGGGGAACTGTGTCCCGGACCCGCTGGTCAGTCAGTCCCTCTTAGCATCCCACTGGGCATGAAATGCAGTAAGAAACAGAAAGTGCCACTTGAGAGCAGTTCCTGCTGACAAAATACCGTATGTGAGTCTGACCAAGCCTCCAAAATGAACATTCTTTCACAGGAAGTGCAGATGATGGACACATGGTAAATGACACCACAAGGAAGCTGTCACACAAATCCAGAGTGGGACACAGGACAGGACCACCAGTCCGTCAGCAGGGATAAAAGAGGAGGGGGGCTGCTGTAAATGAAATGAGACGTCTGATTTCATTTAACATGCAATAGTTTTATCTATTGGTTATCGTTGCCTGAATCCGTTTTTTTAAGGATTGTAATTATGTTCTTCATAAAATTAAACTGGGTGTTTTACCTATTACAGAATCACACCCATAGGGCCCTTTTGTCATAATATGATGCTAATTATATTTAAGTTGCTTTAGTTTCCTCTTGTTTCTTGTGTTAGGGAGGTGCGGCTCCTTCGAAGACAAACAAAAACATCTTTGGAAGTTTCTCTGCTAGAAAAATATCCTTGCTCCAAGTTTATACTTGCTATAGGAAATAATGCAGTAGGTAAGTGACGATGCAGAAGACTAGACATTTTGTTGAAAGAACAAAATGTGAAGTTATTATTTCCTTCCATCATAAAAAATTTCAAGCGTTTATTACTTTAAAAAAGAAGTTACAAACCAGGAGGGAGGAGGAGTTGGGCAAAAACCTACCTAATGGGTGCAGTGAACACTATCTGGGTGACAGGCACACTTACAACCAGGACTCAGGCGTTATAAAAGTGATTCATGTAACAAAAAATATTTGTACCCTCGTAATACTTTGGAAAAAAACAACGACTATGATTCAGAGGCCAAAAAAAAGAAAAGGAAGAAAAGAAAAACCAATAAAAAAGCCGTCACAGTAGAGTAACTTTGTTTCTGAGTAAAATATATCTCCTGATCATGTTGGACCGTCTTTTTTTTTAAATAAGCTTAAAAAATAAGATTTAAGGAAAATGTTCTTGGCTTCAGGAACTTGCAACTCAAAAGAACTGTTTCTAGTGTGTTGAGGTATCCAGGTTTACTTAGATGTTTGTGAGTTAATAGACTTCTTTGAGAACATAGAACTCTAAAAATAATAATCGCCAACATTTTTGAGCACTTAAGTTCTGAGGTCTTTGCATATGTTAATTCACTTGGTGGGTTAAAGTTAAAACAGTATATAGAGTTCAGCTAAAACAGTGTACATGTATGAGTATACCCATAGACCTTTATATTTTTAGGGGATTCACAGGCTTTTGGGAAAGCACTGGGGAATCCCAGTTAAGTTAATTGCTCTATTAAGATACCCCTAATGCTTGTAGAACTTAGTAAGTACATGGTAGATTAATTATTGATTCATTTTTGTAAAGTTATACTGGCCTAAAATTTTTTAGAATAGTGTTACACTGTGAGAGTATGGTAAAAAGTCTGTCAACAAACCTATCTTCTTAATTCTTGGCTCTAGTACTGTTTTACTCGGGATGTCGCCTTTAACTTCTTGAGGGCCTCAGTTTTTTGGTGTTAGGCAGAGGGTCTTGAATGTCACTTTTAGCTCTAAAATACTAGAGTAACTTGAGTTTACTTTTTATTGAATAGAAAATGCAGCTTATAGAGCCAAACACTAACTTAATGTGAATTTTTTTTCACAGCATTTTTATCATCGTTTGTTATGAATTCAGGAGTCTGGGAAGAAGTTGGTTGTACTAAACTCTGGAATGAATGGTGTAGAACAACTGATGCTATACATCTGTCCCCTACAGAGGCTTTCTGTGTGTTCTATCATCTAAAATCCAATCCTTCGGTAGGTAGAGCTTGTATGTTTGAAAAGTGGTAATTTAAGCATCACTTACATAGTGTCTACCGGTAGTGTACCTCAGGGTCTGATATGCCGAGCCTCTTGATTGCTCTGTTGTTGTGCACTTTATTCTGATAGTAATTGCCAGCAGTGGTTTGACTTTTAAATTTTAAAAAGAAATAAAAAGGCCAATAGCAGAGTCGGGAAAGTAAGTATTGTACAATGTTTTATGTTGTGTAAGTGTTATGGTAGGATTCACGTGTTACATGTATGCTGACACTTCAGGGTGAGCATAACATTTATTTGACTTGACAAAAACTTGGAATTTGACTTTTCAGGTTTTCCTCTGTCAGTGCAGTTGCTACGTTGCTGAAGATCAACAGTACCAGTGGCTGGAAAAGGTGAGAAATGAACACCTGTGAATGGTTACACTACAGGATTTTTGTGTTTTTGAGGGTTTAGTATCTTTTCACTTAAAACTGTGTAGTCAAACATTGATGTGGGAAAGGATTTTTTTTTTCTTAAAACCATGGTGGGAGTTTGTTATGGAATTAAAGAAGAAAAGAACTTACTTAACATGACCAACCTAACAAATACAACCAGCATTATGCTAAGGGTTGTAGGTCACAGATGTGTGAAACACAGTTGGATTCTTCCCACTCACTTTACTATTTTGTTTGAAAGACATACAAGCTTCCCACGTGGAATGGAACAATGTCACAGCCAAGGGTAAAAACCCACAGTGATGACGATGCAGGTGGGCAGACACATGGGGAGAGGAGGCGTGGCACAGGTGTGCTGCTCGCTCTAGGCTCCAAAGTATTACATTCATTTTTCTTAGCATTAGACATGAATAGATTGAGTCTTCATTTTGGGGGGAAATTGTGCACATAGTATGTGTCCAATAAAACAAATTTTTGAGTAAATATTTAAATCAACTAGGAATTTTAGAGAAAAATAATAATTTGGGCAGTTGCATAGTATTTTTAAATGAAGCAGACCCTTGAGGCCTTATTTGCTTGTTAGCAGCATCTCATCGTAAATCATAGCTGTTATTTTTATATAGATAGTAAAATTCATTAGAAATAAGAAATTTGGTATATACTTATTTTAAACAAGTTGGCACCCTTAGAAACATTTACTAAAAGTTATTAAATGCATTTCACTAAATGAGTTGTTTAAGAAGATCTGTGAACCATTGTATAATTATATATGTGATTTTATATTCACCATCTCTGTAATTTTCTGGGGAGCGGGTCAGCTCTAAGGTTTGGAATTTGCTGTTGTATTTTTAATTTATGTAGCATTACTGTTATGTCAAAAATATTTTTGTACTATGGAACAAACAAACATACATTCTAGACTTGAAAAAATGTAAAATTATGCATTTCTGAAACAAAATTTTTAATCAGCATTTTTTTCCTTAGGGGTACTCCTTGGGTCCCCCTGCTGTTTCAGTCATGTCAGCCACATAATCCTGATAATTACACACAGTCTAACAGAGTTCTCAAGTATTGTGGATTCAGACTATAAGTTTTACAAGGAGAAAAATAGGTTTTGTGAGTAATGTCGTATTTCTTAAATGGTATATATCGTATATAGGGTTAACCTTTTTGTGTTAATTTACAAAGTTGTGATGTAATGAAATTAGTCTTACAAATTACTTATGATGCTTAATATAAAATCTTTAGCTCTATTGTTGTTATGCAAAATAGCCACTTTCATACCTTCATGAAATATTTTCAAACAAGATGCAGTAACCTAAAATCTACTCTTTTTTGTTTCTTTAAAGAATAGCTGCTTTCTTTGTTTACATCTCCTTAGATTTTATTAAAAGGTAAAAAAGGGTTCTTGGAAATCCAAGGGTTCTTGGAAGTCTATCAAATCCAGACTCTTCAAGTTATAGAAGAGGACATTGAGGTCTAGAGTGGTTGAAACTTGCATACAATTATAGTAACTCAAAAAGTGAGTTCCGTAGGAATCATCTTTCAGGTGTCTCTGGTGGGTGGAAGAGGAAATGGATGTTGGGTGTGTGCTGGTGACTCATTGCCTCTGGACAGTAGTCCTGTACTCACTGCCCTGGTGCTCTTGCGATTTCATTTACCTCACATAGCAGGTGCCTGAAGTAGGTGTTGCTGACCTTAGTTCCCAGACTTGCGGAAGGTCACCCAACTAGAAAGCAGGACTGAGGTCAAACCCAGGTCAGGGCAGCAAAGGATGTGTTCTCTTTCTCCATGGCACACTCCCAGCCCTGCAGCATGTAGTCTTATTGTCTGGGGTGTTAGGTGGGTAACTAGAGGAATGTTTCCATTCTGTAACAGAATTATATGTTTTTTTAATTTGAAATCAATTTTGTGTTAGGTTTTTGGCTCTTGTCCAAGGAAGAACATGCAGATAACTATTCTCACGTCTCGCCATGTTACCGACTATAAAACCTCAGAATCTACTGGCAGCCTTCCTTCTCCTTTCCTGAAAGCCCTAAAAACACAAAATTTCAGAGACCCTGTATGTTGTTCACTGCTAGAACAACCAAATATTGTACATGATCTTCCTGCAGCAGGTGGTATTAAAATTTATAACATTATATCTTGTTCTTGCTTTATTGATACTTACTACTTTCAGTATCAGAGATCTTTTTGATCTCTTTTGGTAGTTTGTTAATGATGCTTGATACCAGTATATTGCTGTTAATCCTCAGTGTCTGTAGTTACAAGTACAGTGTGTTTGGTTTGAGTTTTAAAATTTTCCAGACACAAAATTACCTTATGAGCAGCCAGGTTTCTTAACTGTTATGCTTCAGAGTTGCACTGTTTCTTTTTGGTCTTTGATAACTCAAAATGCAAGTCAGTGTTAGATGTAAATTGTTGATATGTGAAAAGTTGGTAAAATATGTTTTAATTATCAAAATTGAAAGTTCTGAATATTGAATGTTGATAATTGGTTTAATTTTTTTGATTACTGTCACTAGTTATATCCTACCATCAAGTGAAAAATAGATTGCCATTTATTTTGTAGTGTTACTGTGTTATGTTAACACTTTTTTCTTGCCTTTAATATTATGTTTACTAGAGTGAGAAGTGACTAAATATTTTACATTATGCATTATATATTTGTTATTTACATATATTTACTATGTTTTTATAGTCAGTAAAATTTTAATCTTTCAGCTACTTAAAATTGTCTCCACGTTATGTTCAGGATATGCAAAATAAATAATACTGTTTGCAAAAGCAAGAGATTATTATTATACCAAGAAAATAAGTTGGCTCTGAAAGAAAATATATATTATAATTGGTTCAGAATGGCAGTAAATGCCTCAATTAAAAGAGGCAACAGATGACTAATTTTAAAAGCAGCCTTTATTTTAAAGATATTTAATTTAAAAATCATGTAATAGAATACTTAAGTGTTTTTTTCTTGTATATCCATAGTTCTGAGTTACTGCCAAGTATGGAAGATCCCTGCAGTTCTGTACTTGTGTTATACTGATGTGATGAAATTAGACCTAATTACAGTTGAAGCATTTAAGCCTATACTTTCTTCCAGAACCTTAAAAGGTTTGGTTAAGGTAAGGTTCTAACTCATTTAAATTAATAGCTGAGTTACTGTAATGAACCTAATAACAAACAGAAATGTATGGTGTCAAATTGAACCGTAGGCAACACTTGGAGATCCTTTTTCTCAAAGTAAAGCTTCCTAATCTGGCAGTTTGAATTTGATTGTGATGTCTCTTCCACGTGTACTTCTGTAACTTGACAAATGTATCGTTCCTGTGTAATAGATTAATGCAGTACTATTAACTCTCAGATTTCTATGTGGACAGATGGTTTTACTGTTCAAGAAGTTTCTGTAACTAACTTGGAAGGTTATAATTTTTGAAAAAGCATTTTTGAGTATAGTATGGATGAAATTATAACATTTATTTACCAAGTTTGCAGGGGACTAGAAATGTGAAGATGAGAGAATTATATAATGAACCTATTTCCTGCCCTTAGTATCTGTGGGCTTGTTTTCTAGAAAAATTAGAACACATCCACAAAAAATTTTGCCTGTAATTCAGGTAGTTTAGGGACTCCCCTACTTTTTCTAAGGGTTTTTGAAAGTCCACAGCCCCCAGTTTAAGTACTGCTTCTTTAAAGGAAAGAGGTTATAACAAGGAAAAAGGTTATAACATCCCTGTCTGGAATGACCATTAGTGTTAAAAAGATTTTTATAAGTTTTGTAGGAGTTAGCTTATTTCACAGGTCTCATAAATTAGTTTCTTACTAATTTAAGGAGATTTTCAGCTCCTTTTGGTAATGGACCATGTTTTTTTATTTTGGTATCCCAGGTTCACCACATACCTGGCATGTAGAAGAAAGCCCTCAGCAACTATTTGTTGAATTAATGAGGAGTAAAACTGTAAAACTCTCAAATTTAGTATAGTTCAGGCATCTTTCAAATTAGCTAGAGTCAGGGATAATCTTTCTGACACCTTGAGTTATTTTTGTTGAGCATCCCTTTCATAGTACAAACTAATAGTTTTGTTTGCTTATATAGTTAACCGATTGGCTCATCCTGCTTAATTCAGCAGCCAGTGCCCTGAAGGCAGGGCTGGGGCTGTCTTATTCACTGCTCTAGGACTGCGCTCAGCACACAGGTGCTTCATAAGCCTTTGGGCTTATTCTGAGAGTGGTAAATCACCTGTCTTATAGAATTTAAGGAAACTGAGTTTTTATGAATATCCTTTGAAGGGGAAATTTAAATAACATTTTTACTATTTTCATCTCTTGCTTTAAAGATGATTTGTGGGAGGGAGAGATGGTTGTTCTGTAAAGTGCTGTTTTCTTATGACCAATCCATCATCCTGAGTTCATTGATTGTGTCCATTTGTTTGTTGAGCAACATGGAATAACCTTGAGTGCCTCCTACAGGTGGGCACAGTGGGGCACCCAGAGCTGGGTCAGCTCTGCAGCTGGGAGGTGGTGCGGGTGGTCGCGATGCCCGGCGCTGTGAAAAGAGCACCGTGCTGCATGACACCCATGGGAGCAAGAGGTTAACTTAAGGAATGTCTTCTCAGAGAAAGTGGCAGTTTAGCTAGATATGACAGATGGACGAATCTTAGATGTGGAGAGGGAGGCAGTGAGCACAGAGTGGGAAGTTTGAAGAGAGTGGTGAGGGTGTAGTGTGATGGAGAAGGGAGAAAGAGATCACATGGGGAAGATGAGCTGTTTTAGAGCGGAGACTTCCTTCCGAGGCCGGGGTGGGGGGAGGGCGCCATCAGAGGGTTTTGGGCAAGACAAAGCACACTGACTTGTTACCGCGTTGGCTTTTGTTTGGAAGAGGAAGGGAAAGGCTACGCGTGTCCCACTGGTGCTGTCTTCTTTAAGTCTCGAGAGGTGGCGATTGGGGCGTGCACGTTGCCTCTGCCTGAATTCTTGTTCTCATGTATTCTTTGCTTTTTTCTCTTTTTTCAGAATATCCCCCAGAGCACAGAAATACTGAAGAAATTGGTGACAACAAATGAGATTCAGAGTAACATTTATACATGATCCCAAAGAATGTTTCGTGATGTATGTTACCTGTCCGTTCCTTTAAGGGAGCAGCTGTTTTGTAGGTTACGTCTTTGAGGGGGTATGTTTTGAGGGTGACAAAACAGAATAAACCTGTAAAAAGTTAATTGTAGTTTTAATTCCTTATTTATGGTGGTATTGTTCACAACTGAAATAAGCCACACATTTTTCTCTTATCCACTAGGTGGGGGTATTGTATTTGACTATTTTAAGGTGATATGTTAAATTTTTGAAAAGCTACAAATATCAATAAGATGTATTAATATGGCAAAGTATAGTTAATTAGGTGTAAATATTCATTGACCTGTTGGTGATTCTTAATATGTGGAAAGTTTCTGGATAGTTTAGGAGTTCTACAGTTTTTTGTTTTGAGGATAAAAATTGATGACAAGGTAACAAAGTTACATATTTGCTCAAGGTGAAACCAAAAGGGATTTGTGTGTTCTCACTTTTTAGTAGTATCTGGCAGCCAGCCCCTTCACCAGACCTTCCCAGGGCGCGCTCGCAGGGTTAGCTGTACGGATTATGAGTAAAGTCTTACATTAGCAGTGTAAACCGCATCCGTAGTACTTCACAAAACCACACGCTAAACTGCATTTGTTAAAATAAATTTTAAAACGGTGAAGTTGAGAAATATGTCTTATCTGTGCTTTCTTTTTTCCCCTTTTTAGTTATTGAGTCATATATTATAGATTTAGACAACTTATCCATTTATATTTTGCTGGTAGTGGTTAGAGGTGGCGTAAGGGATACTCTGTTTTCTAACTCCTTCTTGAGTAAACTTAGTTTCCTTTGCATAATCAAGTTTTGGAAGTCTTGTGCATGGTGCATTTGTGAACATACCCCGTGGCAGAAATCAAAGCATCTCCCTCATTACAAATTCTGCATCCATTCAGAAATGTGTTTGCAGAGCCCTGAGTAAGTGTAAGAGTTGGGATCGGGTCCCAGCTGGAGGTAGAGCCCCTTCCTGTGCTGACGGTGAGCGTGGCAAGGAAGGGAGAGTGATGTTGGAAGAGCTGACTTTGGTCAAATCTCAGGTCAGTGCTTACGGGCCACGTGACCTTGGGCAGATGCCTTAAGGCTCCCTGAGCACTGGTGTTCTCATCTGTAAATTGCAGGTAATACTGGAGACAATACTTTGCTCACTGGGTGGTTATTTCATATAAATGTGTAGTAAATGCCACTCCTACTTTTCTTGGATTTCAGTTTTTCACCTGCTTAATGAAGAAGATTTTCTCTGCTTGCTTTGTTGGGTTGTTATGAGAATAAAAACACAAAGATGCTTTTGAAGAAGCAGGATGGTATTTCCACATTCACACCTTCGTATCCCTCATCTCAAAGACACAGACTTGGTGATGCGGAAAGCAGGAGCAGCAGGCGCTGCTTTGGCCGGCCGGGAGCTCCCATCCTGTGTTCTCTCAGTGCTTCCTCGGGCTGCCGTCAGAACCTTGCATCTCGGCATCAGAAAGCGGCGAGGAGTGGAAGTAGCTGCGGAGAAGTTTCTCATCAGAATAATCTTGGGAAAACCATGGAAGCAGATAACTCTGGGCATTGTCATTTTTCATACTTTTGGTAAGGAAAGAATCACAGTTGCCTCAGACTGTCGAGGAATAAACCTCTTGTGATAGGAAGCGGGCAGCAGGTGTGGGAGGTTGGCTGTCGGTGCAGCAGAGCCACATTACAACTAGGTTACTAAGCCCGGTGCGAAGGCACGTGCCTGCAGTCCCAGCTACTTGGGAGGCTGAGGCTGGAGGATCGCTTGAGTCCAGGAGTTCAAGTCCAGCCTAGGCAACGTAGTGAGACCCTGTTTCTAAAAAGAACCCAATATACCAGAAACTTGGCAAAGGGGGTGTGTGTTATAGCTGTCAGTGTTGGGAGTGAGAGTGGGGGGCGGAGAGGGTGGGGAGCTAGTAGACCTCGGAGAGAGGTAGGGCGAACTCACTTCCTTTCTGTGGGTGAACGTCAGGCTTGGACAGTTTTCCCATTCAAAGGGGGAATACCTGAGGAGAACTAGCAGCATAAAGGATAGAGACAGCATTAAAAATGCAGAGGAGGAACATTCCATTGAGAAATACTATTATAGGAAACAGCTATTTACAACGAATCAGGAATGTTTGATTTTTCCAAAAGTAAATAATAAGGATATATGAGATAAAGAAGCTAGCTGAAAGAAAATTTTAAAAACAGCATAGAAAAGAGGGATTTTGAATTAAGCAAAACTTCAACTTCAGAATTAGGATTTTGTGGTAACACAGAGCAGAACAGATAGTATGCAATCTAAAGTATTTCTCCCTCTTTGTCTGTCTCTCCATGTATATATATATAAATAGTACAAAGCCATTGTGTAGAGGACTAAGTTGAGATGATGTCCTAAGATGCAGAAGGACAGAGATAGAAAGGTAACAAGAAATGACACAGTGTGCACCCAACGTGTTAGGGTTCTCCAGGGAGAACCAATAGGACATGTACAATCACGCGCACACACCAGCAGACTGCAGGTAGGCAGTGGTCCCGTGAGATGATAATGGAGCTGAAAGTTACTACCACCATCTTATTGTGGCCATCATGAGGTCACGGCACAACGAATTACGTGTGTGGTGATGCTGGTGTAAGCAAACCTGCACTGCCAGTCATACAAGAATACAGCACATGCAATTATGTACCGTACGTAATACTTGACAGCAATGGTAAACAGCTATGTTACCGACCTATGTATTTACTTTTTATCATTATTTAAGAGCACATTTCTTCTACTTACATACATCTCATGTGTGTATGTGTGTGTATGAAGCGAACTGTGAAACAGCCTCAGGCAGGTTTCCAGGAGATGGCATTATCATCATAGGAGATGACAGCTCCCTGTCTGTTATTGCCCCTGAAGACCTTCCAGTGGGTCTGGATGTGGAGGTGGAAGACTGATACTGATCCTGACCCTGTGTAGGCCTAGGCTAATGTGTCTGTTTGTATCTTAGTTTTTAACAAAAAGGTTCTTAAAGCATTTTTTTAAATAGAGAAAATCTTATAGAATAATACAAAGAAAGAAAATATTTTTGTACAGCTGTACAATGTGTGGTTTTTTTTGTTGTTTTGTTGTTGTTTATTTTGAGAAAAGAGTCTTGCTGTGTCGCCTGGGCTGAAGTGCTGTGGTGTCAGCCTACCTCACAGCAACCTCAAACTCCTGGGCTCAAGCAATCCTCCTGCTTCAGCCTCCCAAGTAGCTGGAACTGTAGGCGTGCACCACCGCACCGGGCTAATTTTTCTATTTTTGGTAGAAACAGGGTCTTGCTCTTGATCAGGCTGGTCTCGAATTCCTGACTTCAAGTGATCCTCCCTCATTACCTCCCTCCTTACCTCCCTCCTTACCAGTGCTAGGGTTACAGGTATGAGCCACCACGCCCCGCCTACAATTACGTTTTAAGCTAAGTGGTATTACAAAAGAGTCAAAAAGTTAAAAAAATTCTGAAAGTAAAAAAGTTACAGGAAGCTAAGGTTAATAAAATACCTTTAAAATTTAGTGTAGCCTAAGTGTAGAGCATTTATAAAGTCTGCAGTAGTGTACAGTGATGTCCTAGGTCTTCACATTCACTCACCACTCACTGTCTCACCCAGAGCAACTTCCAGTCCTGCAAGCTCCGTTCGTGGTAAGTCCCCTATACTGGCATACCATTTGTCATCTTTTATACTGTATGTTTACTGCATTTTTTCTACATTTAGATATGTTTGGATACACAAATACTTACCATAGTGTTACAGTTGCTTTCGTACTTAGTACAGTATCACGCTGTTCAGGGTTTGTAGCCCAGGAACAATAGGCTGTACCATACAACCTAGGTCTGCAGTTGGCTGTGCCATCTAGATTTGTGTGTGGGCACAGTGGCAAAATTACCTAATGACACATTTCTCAGACTGTACCCCCATTGTTAGGCCATGCATAACTGTATTATCGATCTGTATACATGACTAGGGAAATTGGCTTACATGGTTACGGAGACTGAAAAGTCCCACAACCGGTTGTCTGCAAGCTGGAGACCCTGGGTTGCCAGTAGCATGGCTTAGTCCAAGTCCAGAAGCCGCAGAACCAGGGAAGCTGATGGTGTAACTGTCAGTTCTAGGCTGAAGGCCAAGAGCCCAGGGAGAAAGAGGGGAATGGAGATGGGTCACTGGTGCTAAGTGTTGAAGTCTGAGGGCTAGAGATCCTGGAGTTCTGATGTGCAAGGACAGGAGAGGAAGGGTGTGCCAGCTGTAGAAGAGAGAGAATTTGGCTTTTCTCCACCTTGTTTTTCTTTTCTTCTCTTTCCTCCTTCCTTTTTCCTCCCCTTCCTTCTCCTTCTTCATCTTCTTCATCTTTTTTTTTTTAAAGACAGAGGTCTCATTTTGCCCAGGCTGGCCTTGAACTCGTAGGCTCAAGCGATCCTCCTGTCTCAGCCTCCCGAGTGGCTGGGACTACAGGCACCTGCCGCTGTACCCAGCTTCCACCTTACCATTCTGTCCAGGCCCCCAGTTGATGGACGGTGCCTGCCCACATTGGGGAGAATCTGCCCACTCAGTCCATCGACTCATGCTGATTTCCTCTGGAAACGCCTTCACAGGCACAGCCAGAAGTAATGCTTTGCCAGCTCTCTAGGTAGCCCTTTGTCAATCTGGCACCCATATGCAGCTCCTTAAACCATACTTAATCTCCAAATAGAGGCAACAATGTCATGGTTTCACCTAACATGATACAACTAGTGCATTTAGTACACCTGAAAATGCACTAATCTCTTTCCAAAAAGAGGCGGTCACGTCCTTGGTGATGGGTACTCTTCTGATATCCCATAACTTAAATACCATGAGGTACAATTAACAATACTTAAATACTGATACAAAGTCAATCTGGGCCAGGTGCGGTGGCTCACGCCTGTAATCCTAGCACTCTGGGAGGCTGAGGCGGGTGGATGGCTCAAGCTCAGGAGTTCGAGAGCAGCCTGAGCAAGAGTGAGACCCCGTCTCTACTAAAAATAGAAAGAAATTAATTGGACAACTAAAAGTATATGTAAAAAATTAGCCGGGCATGGTGGCGCATGCCTGTAGTCCCAGCTACTCGGGAGGCTGAGGCAGAAGGATCACTTGAGCCCAGGAGTTTGAGGTTGCTGTGAGCTAGGATGATGCCACGGCACTCTACAGCCTGGGCAGCAGAGTGAGATTCTGTCTCAAAAAATAAATAAATAAATGAAGTCAGTCTGTTACATGATAAAGGAATAAGAGGAACAAAACCAAATATGTGTGCCTTGTATATATACACACAGAAACGTATTAACACAATAGGAACTACTCATGACGAGTACAGTCCTTGTTT
>CAUYRT010025262.1:0-78966 GCA_963574885.1 Lepilemur ruficaudatus | reverse complement strand
GCATAATAAGTAGTTTTAAGAGTTAATTAGCTCAAGGAAGGAGTGAGATATGTAACATTTTAAATTCCTCTATGGCACTGATAATTTAAAGGGCCTCAAATTCTTTAGATAAAATGTGCATTTTCTTTCTTAGGCACTTATCACTCAATATGCAGTGATAGGTAGAAACACACAATAAAGTTATCAATCCTGGTTTTAAAGGACATATGATCAGTTCGAAACGTAACATATTCATTAAAAAGAAAAGGCAAAAATCAGTATAAAAATAACTATAATTTTTTAAAACAAACAAGACCAGTTATATTGCCAAAATATAGAAAATAATATCAAGAGATTTTTACTGAACGTCTACAAGAAAATTCCATATTGAGCTGGGTACTGTAAAATCCCCAATGAGCTTATAGTTTGCAAGGAGAGGCTGATCAGTAAGCCAGCAAAAAAAAAAAAAAAAGAAAAACAAGATCTATGAGAATCATGTGCATCCGGTGTTATTGAACACACAGAAGAGATGTACAGCTCTCACAGGAAGGACTGCCTAGATACTTGGATGCCTGAGATGATCTGGGATCACTGACAGTTAGTCAGGGAAATGAAGTAGAGAAAGATATTCCAGGAAAAAGATAAAAATGAGTACTGAGGAAGGGAGGTCACTGTACATTAATGAAAATGCAAATGATTCACGAAGACTGGACTAACAAGTGCAAAGTGGGGAAGCCAAACAATGTAAACACATGCTGTGTCCTTGATTGTCTTTCCTGCCCCACTAAAAAGCTTTGAACTTTTCCTTAGAACTTTGGCAATTCAATATAACTTTTTGCAAGGAAGGTATGCAATTAAATCCCTAATTTATAGAATCACAATGGTAGAAATGCTGAGGGTAATTAGAGGGGTTGAAAAGTTAATTCTGAGTCAAGTTGTTATAAATCAAGAAAGAAATAACAAAGCAGCAGGGAAGGATATTCAAAAGATACTCAGAAACCAGAAGCAAGGGAACTTTGGAAAGTTCCCTTTCCAAAGAAAGGTGGTGAAAGATTGGATTAAGAGAGTAAGAAAGAGCAAATCACAAAGGAAGAAATCCAGTGTATAATTTAAGAAACTGGGTAGATGTGAATGACTGGCTGAGATTGCAGAACAAACATACTGATAGCACACTGTGAGATGATAAAATCAATTTGAATATTTATATTTGTAATGCCAACAGGAGATTTTTAGCTGACAATCTTGACCTCACAGTGAGATTTGACGTGAGATAAAGATATGGGGATTCGGTATTTAGGTAGAAGAGTGATTTCCATCATGCAGGGAGTATGAGCATAGCACAAAGAAAAGAAAACGGTAATTGATCCCTGAGGAAAGCAAATATTCAGAGGGTAAGCAAGAAAAGAGAAAGCAGAATATAAATTGGGCCAACACATGTAGGAATGATAAAGTAGCAATAGGGAGAGGAAACCTGGAAGTCAAAATTTGTTCTAGAAAACAGCACCATTCTATGTACTTCAAATGGAGAAGATTTAAAACTAAGAACTGCAAATTTGTCACAGGGACTGGGAAAGCAAAAAATAAAAACAGTGAGATTATTCAAAGATTAATAATTTTAATAAATTCCTACCACCCTTAAGTCAAAAGAGCCAGATTGCATAACTGCTCTGCTTCTGGAAGAGATTCTGTGGCTGTCTTGGCTACTTTGGAACAACTTAACAACTCTACCACATCCCCACTGCCTTCCAAAAATCCAGAGGCCCACACTACTTTTTATGCTATAGTAGCATGTAAATTTAAAATAGCTCATGATATTTTTGCTGTCTTCGGCAAAATTAAGCAACCAAGGCTGTGTTGGAGGCACATCTATAAGTCAAAAGAGAGCAGCACATGGCTTCTTTCTTTTTCCCATTTCCCAGACTCCTAATGCCTTTCATTGGGAAAAATTTATCAAGAAAAGAAATTTTTAGGCTTCACTAAGGCAGAAAAAAAAATGGAAGTAGAGTTGAGAATAAAACAGACAAATGTCAGCTACACAAAATTTTAAGGATGGATGGTCAACATAAGAGATTTGGACTGAAGAATTTTGATTTGATTGAAAACTACCAAACAAATTGCCTTCTGAAATTATGCTTCAATTTATTCTCTTACTAGAAGTGTATGGGTGTATTTTTACACATTTATCAATACTGGAGATAATCAAATCTTTTCATTTTCATTGCAATAGTTAGAAGGACTGTCTGCTGGTTGTTTTTATTAAGAGATCTGAGTACATTTTCAGTGCCAATTCAGGTACATATTATACCTGTCCAGAAGGATATGTCTAGGAAAGACATGACTTCCCATCTCTCCTGATCACAGGCAACAAAAGAGTGGTCTTGTGGTCATGGCAGTGATTCTGTTTTTCAGCTAAGCTTTCTACCTCTCAATGTTTACAGTTCCTCAAAGGGAGATCCTGAGATGGTGATTTGGGTGCAAGAATTTTGTTTAGTGAGTAAACTCAAGAAATATTAAAGATGCAGGGAAGAATATATCTCAAACTTAGGAGACTTACTAGTGTGATTCATGGTGCTTCCTTGTCCACACATAACATAGTAACATAGTGAAAGTTGGAGAAAGTGAGAAAAGGAAGGGAAGCAAGTCAGTAAAGAATGTATTAACGTATTTGCTGTTTCTGTAAGAATTTGGCACTAAATCCCACAGGTGTCCTTTTAAAAAACTGTAGAGCAGTCCCCTAAATTTTGTCTCCCCACATTCAAGGAAGCTGAGATATTTTTCAACTCTTAGTCCTCATTTGTTGAGGATTAATCTTGGGGTGTTAACTTGCTGGTATTTATGTGTATCAGTTGAAGACACTCCTATGAACAGAGACACTCTGAGGCAGGAAGAACTAGGAAGCCATTGTGATGTATTGGAACTGGTTTTGAGTGAATATGGACAAAGGTGAAATGGGTGTAGCTCTGCTCTGTTCCTCGCCTTTCAACACACCCATCCCGAATTAAGTTCGCTCTTTCCAGTCAATGACTCTTCAAGATTGTAACTGAAAATGATGCCTCCAAAAGGATCTTCAAGTAGAGAGTTAACTGTGCAATTTACAGTCACTATGCTATAGTTTTTCTTGAGGCCATAATTAATATTTATTATTTTATTCCTCTACAACAACTCTAAATTTCCCCTCACCTTTATTCTGTATTTCTGCTGGTCTAGGTTGTTTCTTTCCTATTAAGTGACTGAAAATTTCATGTCTGAGAGACCTGCACCGTGGTTATTTTCCTGTGACAGTCTATGTTTGTCACAATGTTAACACTCTAATGTCTATGTATGAAAGCACCAAGAGGCAGTCCAGTAAATCCTCTACATTACAGACCTTCTCCTCACTTTCCCATGATGTAGTACTAATACTTGTTACCCATGAGGATCAAGAAAAATTATCCCAGTCAGTAGATTAATTATTTCCTTTGACCTTACCCAAAAAATGACCCAGGTGGCAAATATGTTTTTGGTTTCCATGCAATTCTTACTGTGACCCTGATGAAAGTATTCTACACTTATGAAGTAGGATGTCTATTCCACAGAGCCCAGAGTTTCAAGTTCAGGGCAAAAACATTTTGCAACCTAGTCATTGGTGATGATGGTGAGAAGAGAGGACATCCCTACTTTCTACTTCCTAGACGTGTATTCTACTATCAGGTGCACAGTATCGTACAATGACTGTTGGTTCACTGAGTATATCACATCTTGAAAGACAGTAGTCCCAACCTCAGTGAGAGTCAGCCCCGCATTGTGATTCCTTAGCTAATCCCTGAAATGGCCATCACAAAGTTCTGTCAGGCTAGAAGTTTACAAGTGATGCAATGTGTCATAAGCCCTGTGGATTCCCAAGAATCTGCTCATTACTGCACCTTTTTTTATATATACGTGATTTTCAGGTGATTTTATGCAGGGTTCAGCATCAGTAAGTGAGACACATTGTGAGATATTGAGTAATGAAGACAGAAACACTCAGGGTGGGAGTTCAAACCCATATTCATAATACATCTCAATTATAGTAAGAACAAATAAACCCCCATCCTACTCTTGAGTTGAAAAGGTCTAGCAGACTCAAATTCTATCAGAATTTGGCTGGTTAGTTTCTTCAAATAGACTTTTTCTCTGCTGATGGTAAGTTACACATTTAGTAATAGTAGTAGTGAGGTCATATTGCTCAGAGTAAGGACATATTGCTTGAACCCATGAATG
Source organism: Lepilemur ruficaudatus (assembly GCA_963574885.1). NCBI lineage: Eukaryota > Metazoa > Chordata > Mammalia > Primates > Lepilemuridae > Lepilemur > Lepilemur ruficaudatus. The sequence goes on along the minus strand of CAUYRT010025262.1, from coordinate 74,748 downwards.
GCTTCTCTCTGTGCCACAATGACCACTACATTCACGGACCCACTGTGCAGCATTTCAGTGTCCAAAGACAAAGGATGGCTGGCATGTATTGAACAAATAATTTGCCAATTTCTATGGTGGATACTTTCTATGGAGTTTGATATGAGACTCAAAAATCTACACCGTTTTTATCCACCTCAATAGGACCATTCATACGGATCTGCTCCAGACCGTCTTACGTATCATCTTACAATCTTGCTCATTCCTGGCAAATGAACATTCACCAAGGCCATTCAATACTTTCTGAAATTTCTAATATATTCTTTTTCTGCCTGCATTTCTCTCTACATTGAGGATATTGCCCAATGGGAGACTACATCCACATCATTGATAGGTGGCACTAATTTCAGCTGTAGGAGGTCCAAGCAACTGTAGCAGGTCCAATATATCAAGATGATCTATCCAGTTCTTTCCCCTTCTTCATCAACTAGTCGTAGGACTCCTCCACACACATATGCACAAGACCATATGTATGACTTGAGGAAAAGAGTTCAGCCATCTGTATTGTTTTCTCAGGACTGTTGTAAGAAAATGCCATGATCTAAGTGGCCTAAACAATAGAAATATATTGTGTCACAGTTCTGGAGGCTAGAAGTCTTAAATTTCAATGTCAACAAATTTTGTTCTGATAATGGTGAGGGAGAATTTGTTCCATGCTTGTCCTCTAGCTTCTAGTGGTTTGCTGGCAATCTACAGCTTTCTTTGTGTTGTAGATCTCTGACTTTATCTTCACATGGCATTCCTTCTGTGTGCATAACTGTGTCCAAATTTCCTCTTTTTATAAGGACCCCAATTGTATTAAATTAGGAGTCCACCCTACGCTAGTGTGACCTCATCTTAACTACTTATATATGCAACAATCCTATTTCCAGAGGGTCACATTCTGAGATACTGATAATGAGAAGTTTAGGACTCCAAAACACAAACTTTCCCAGGGCACTATCCAACCCATAACACCATTTATAATTACATGGAGTCTATCTTCTCTTTTTGTGGATTTGTATGTGTGTGTGTGTGTTTGTGTGCGTGTGTGTGTCTTTGGATATTGTTAGACTTGAAGAATTCACCCTCCCCAAACTTCTATCCAAACCTCCTATAAAACCCATTGCTTTCCTTTCCTAGGGGTGTATTAGACATGTAGCCTTTGCCAGAGCCCTAGGGAGATAAAGGAATGGAATGTAAGAAGGAAACTTACTTTTCTTATCCCTCCTGATAAGAATGATACTTATCACTCCTGGTTGTTTGAAAAAAATTTATTGCAACAGTTGTTCTGGCCCAGTTACTCATTCTCCTCCACCCAGAAAACCCCTCGATAATACTGAAGGCTCTCCCCTCCGTTGGCATGGATGCTTTTTTTGGCCTCCACCCATCTGCACCCAGAAGCCCAAAACAAACAGCATTTTGCTACACATGAGGTGTCATGTATCTCCCTCTTGGCTCTGACTCTAACAGGTATTTGAATGTGTGTATACTTCACACTTGATTAAACCTATTCACAAATATATACATGCATTGCAGTTGTGCCTACCCAAATCAATGCTTTGATGGTCTATCCAGGTCAAATTGATGACTCTGGTTAAATCATTTTACATAATCTAGATTAGGCTCAGTAGACTGTCAGGCATTTCTTTTTGAATGGGCAACTGTTATATGCTGCAGATGGTCTTTTTTCCAGAACCCTAGGGATTTGCATAATGTCTCTCCTATTAGAGCTTGCCAGGGACACCATATGCCATTTCTATCTGCCACAGATATCTGGGATTTTAGAGTCTACTGATTCTCATTGCTGAATGCAGCGAAGCTTGTACCAAAGCCTAAACCTGCTGTAGGACTCTTCCTTTCTCTGGACCTCACTCAAATATGGCATCCTTCCAAGCCACTTGGTTGCAGTAGCATTCCCAATTGTACTATGGGCTAATTACAAAATACAAAGTGATCTATCACCATTACTGTGCCTCTTTCTTCAGCGTTGATATTGAACATTTGATAACTTGCCATGTATCTTAGATAGAATGGCTCCAAACCATTAGATGTTAAAGATGTCCCTAACATTGCAGAACCCTAAAATTTTTTAGGGTTTGTCTCTCGCTATTTATAGGGCTTTCAGAATACTTGCTACTTTTGATCTTGAAGGTAACACTAATGTCTGCTATACCATCTTATGTACTTTTTATTTTTCTAACTGACTTTCTTGACTAAAGGAAGAGCATTTTCTGTGTCTTCAGCTTCATCTTTCTTAACATAATCTCACTTACTACATAAATTATAGAACTACCATGAAAATTATGTCCACTGCTATATATATTATTCCATATTATATAATGAAGGACCAGGGGAAAGACCACAAGGTGGGTCCCTGGAACTCCTGGACCCTTTGTGAGATGAACCGGGTACAAGAATCTTTTTATAACCTCTGTTCTTCCCACTCTAACAGAGGAGCTGTGATTATGTTTTGGATCTCCTGGTATCAGTGTCAACTCACCCTCTAATCAACTGTTCTTGTAAGATCTGGACATTTTCTTTACCTAGTGTATAGTATTTATGGTAAATGATTCTAGATCCCTTTGGGAAAGAATTAGATTAAACATGATCATACATTCTTTCTGGGACAATTCAGTTTCTATCCCCAAGGGTTGTAGGACTCTTCCTCAATGGTCTCTTAGTCTGAGAATTGGCTCAGTTCTAAAGGGTGTGTGAGAGATAATAATTCTCAATGAAGACAATGGCATCAGCCCTCTCATTGACGATATTTGATTTTTTTGTTACCTAAGCAGAGTACTATCTTCATTGGCTGCCCATCTGTCTTCCACTAGTAGCACTACATTCTATTACCCACTGTCACTGATCCTGCATGCCAACACCAGCTGGTAATATTCAGCCTTGCTGCCCATTGTAGCAATTCAACACACTTTATCTTTGACAGTGATGTGCTGCCACCTGGTCCAACTCTTCCAGAACCTTATAATCATTGATATTAGCAAACTCTTTCATAGAAAATCTTTTTCTATGAAATAGCTTTCATTAGGAAAACTCTTATGTATGCATCAGGTATTGCTACATTTCCACTGCATAACATACCACTCCAAAACTTAATGTCTCACAAAAACTATCATTTTTTTTTTCCTCACTGGTGTACAGTTTAGCTAGGATGGCTCCACTACACATTAAAAGTTGGCTGAGCTTGGTAATAAGCTTTTAGCTAGGATTATATCTCTTCAATGTTTACCTTCATTTTTCTTAGATTAGTGCCTACTTGGGGCACATAATCTCACGGTGATTGTGAAACAGTTAGTAGACAGAAAAACATATGTCTTTAGGTTTTGACAGTACTGGCTGTCTGTGGCATTCATTCTCATTTCAATACTCAACATTAATGTTTGCATCTTCCCATATGGTGTATGGCACAATCATATAAAGGGAAAAAAGTGAAAAATCAAGAAGAATATTCTAATCTACCACAGCCCACTGTATTGGTAACAATTATGCACATTTCTTTCTTTCACATGCCAATTAAACTATTAATAATTTCCTTCATAGGACACCAACACAGTCACATTGCATCAGGCTTGGGGTCCAAGAAATCATAATATTTATCAGATCTGGATAGGGATTCTCTTGATCCAATATCTAGGAACTAAAAATAAAGATTACTCCCACATATTCAACTGACAATGGTGGTGAAAGGGGAGATAATATAAACGGAAAGTACTTAGTATTCACTGGTCTATTCTGAAAAACCCTGGACTAATGTGAGATTTCATTCCCCTGGGATATGGATTATCTCTTTCTTTGACTCAGATTTTCTCCCTGAGAGTATTCGTTGGACTTTTACTTTTCATGAATTTTGATTCTGCTTCTGGGAGATCCTTCAGTTTCTATCTTCCTCCTTGGGCACATGGTAGTGGACATCAGAGAATACACCCTCCCTGGTGACTGAGCACTTCAGTGAACATGCTTTCCATAGAGAGAAAATCAGGACCTAAATTGTTTTTACTTTCAAACAGCTACAATCTCTTTTAGTTCAAATTATTGAAGCTTTTAAAAAAAAGCTATGGCTATATAATAGTTGTACATATTTATGAGGTGGATGCGATTATTTTGATACAAGCATACAGTGTGTAATAATTTTATAATGATAAAATAACTCAACAAGAAAATATAACAATTGTTAACATGTATGTACCCAACACTGGACCACCCAGATATATAAAGCAAATATTCTTAGAGCTAAAGAGAGAGAGATATATCCCAATATAATAATAATTTGGGGTTTCAATACCCCACTTTTAGTATTGAACAGATCAGTTAGACAGAAAATCAATAAAGAAATATCTGACTTAATCTGCAATATAGACCAAATGTACCTAATAAACATTTACAGAACATTTAATTCAATAGCTGTGGAGCTTCTTGGATTGCCACCAGTGAGATGTGTCTCTTATCATAGAAGAAAATAGAATATTTGCCAAACAGAGAGAAAGAGAGACAGAGAAAGAATGAGAAAGAAATAGAAAGACAGAGACTGAGGCAGAGACAAAAAGAAAATAAAATGACAGAAAAAAATTAAAACCAGCAAAGTCAGGTTAATAGTTGTCAACAGGAACCAGATGACAATATGTGAGTGTGGATCTTAAGAATGTTGGATTTTCAGGGTGGCAGAGGGTCAGGGTTTCTTCTTTAGGCTTGGGCTTCTGGAAAGTTCTGCTTCATACTATAATTCTGATGAGTTAGATCTGCCTCTATATGTGTCATCCTCCTGGCACCAGCAGGCTGTCTAGGATATGCTCTTCTCATGGTGATACCAGAGGTACAAGAGTGCCAGCAGCACTGCAAGAGGTCTCTGACTGCCAAGGCTCGGTAATGTCCCACTGCCAAATCCATCAACCTTCAGATGATCAAATCCTGGCTGGGATTAGGGGGAGGTGAATTAGGCACTCACCCCGGGCACAAAATTTAAGGAGTTTCCAAAAAACTCAATGAGCAAAATAAACAATGTTTTAATGCAATTTTTTTAAATGCAAAAGTTCCATGATTAACAAAATATCAAAATTTTAAATAAAAACAGAATCCAACCTTGAATTTGCATGAGCCTGCATTACTTGCCTTTCCCCAATCCCACCCTCCAAGTCCTGTGGCCAAGCCAAAGTTGACAGGATGAGAAATACACTCCATCTAGTGAGGTGGAATTTAGGGAACAGAATACTTTTGAACAACACTGTTACTACAAGATAAACAATGATTCTTAACATTTCAATGAAGAGATTATGTCTGAGGCAAATCTGAGTGATAAAATGATACTTCTAGTGATGAAAAGCTGTAGGAAAGAGGAGGGATGCATGTACACATGAATAATGACATGAATAAAAATCCCATATGAAGATTTTAAGATATATTTTCAGATAAAGTGACTTACCTAGTTTTAAATTAAAAGTTAGTTTAGTTTTTACTTGAAAGGCATTATATTTATGGAAAGAGCTGCCAAAGATCGTATTCAAAGTGTTTCAGTTTAAAAGCTTATTCATTAGTACAAACAACTAAATTGGAGAACTAGAGTAAATCTTTCTAGACACCAAACAGGACCCAAGAACTCAAACCAAGTGACAAGGCTCTACTGTTTCAGCATAAAGAAGGAGAAGCTATAGATAGCAGCCCCTAAATTATATCCTTCTCCATCCCTGATACAAAAGTTCACCCTCTTCTCTCAGCCACACATCAAGCAGTCTCAGGAAAGCTCTCTCATTAAGTAAAAAACTCAGAGGTAGTAATTTTCACTCAGCACAGAAGCCTAATGAATGTAACAGAGGTTCCCACACAGTAGTTTGCTTGGGATAGAGCACCTTGTAAAACCAGTCACCCTGTCACAATGTCGAACTTTCAGAGCGGTGTCTGAGTATGTGCGCATGAAATAAAGCAATAATAAAGCAATTCTAAATTTGAAGTTAAAGCATGAGCCACCATTGTAGGCCAGCACATTCATCATGCCAGCAATGTTCATCTTTTTCCGTATATTCTAACAGTTCCCATTTTTAAATAAGGAATTTTTAGGATTTGGGATAAGCAAGGAAGTTGAAAAGCTCCTTGTATAATTCAGATGTCTTTCCAATCACTTGTTTGGAATTAGAATGGACCCCTTTGGACTGAGTAAGCTCCCATAACTCTTAAAAAATCTAGAGCATTTTGCCTCAAATAATTAATTGAAAATAAAGTTTGAGAATAATTTCTGTTAGTTTCTATAAGGTGATAGAGCAGAATTTATTGGTGTTACCTATAATTATCTGCGAGGCACCATCCCTAGGTCTAACCTTTCTACCTTACTCCCTTATAATGTATGACCTTAAGGGATTTAATTTTTTCTTGCATTGACACTATGTGCAATATTGTTTTAAGCACTTAACTTAGTCACAAAGACTGTAAGGGTTGTGCAGAAACCCTCCCCGTAGGTAAGTGGTAATGTTAGGATTGAATACAGGCAATCTGAATCGACAGTCTATAATCTTAATCATGGCACCTTCATTGTCTCTATGTGCCTTTTGGTACTTTAGGCCCAGGATCAACAAACTTCCCATATACTTAGCCATGTTAAGGGGAGAATCTCCTTCTTTTCTGATATCCCATGATATGCTCAGACTTTGATTATTCTACCCTCTTGAAAAATTCTCTACTCAAGGATTCTTATGCCTCGTCCCATAAACTCTATGACACTATAAATCCAATGCCTATGGGCAGGGAGCATCAACTCCCACCGTCTCACTACATCCTTTCTTTTCCAAATACTTCTTCATTCCAGCCATTCACTCCTTTGATTCTATTTTGCATCTTAACAACACTTGAAAGACACCCCTAACCTAACAAGCATTCATTTTTCTTCAGTTTATCCCACTTTCGGTGCTCTCCTCCCCAGTTCTGAGTTCATTGATTCTTTTACCTTATCTCTGCCTATCATCCCACATTTTACTGTAATTCCCTCCAAAATCAGCTTATATTCTAAGGTCTGTCATTTAAATCATTCTACAATATCATTGCTCTGCTCATGGTTGAGAAAAACCTAAACTTAGATTATATTTATAGTCTACCTTCTCTGAGAGCTGTTCAAGTTATTGGGCTTTACTCCAGGAAATCTCAAAGTTCAAATATATTTTTAAATATAAATCCATGCTTATAAAGTATAACTTACCCTTAACACTGCATGGGGAAATCTGCTTTTCTACTGAGAACCTCTCTAATTCTCTATTACCCCTTAAACTTCAGATTGTAAACATTCATCCCAGTCTCAGTTTTTATGACCTGGCTTCCAAATATAATGAGATATCGGGAGTCATAAGACAAAAGCTCCAGAAAACTCTGGCTTTGGCAACGTGTTTCTTACTTTCCTTCATTTCAGTGAAGGCTTTTGACTTTACCGTAGTATTATTTTCAACTTTTATCTGTCAAACACTTTCAGAAATGAGGAGGTATAGGAATACAAATAGAAAGAAAGCCAGAACTGAGGAAAAACACTTTTAAGATGTCTAGTTACTTCTATACTAATGCATTTATTCTTATACTGATTTATTCAGAGTTGAGTTAATGAGTGTTTACTGGGAGTTTGTAACAATGCTAGATGCTGGGGATACAGGAGTCAGAAAAAGCAACAAGGCCTATGACACAAAACAAGCTTATAAATTGTAAAGGGAAACAGATAATTCACAAAAAAATCATAATAAAGTAGATTCCTGTAATAAATAATAAAACTGGATATATTGGAAGCATATAGTTCTCAGGGAATTATATAAGGAAGCCAACAAAGACCCAATCAACCACTTAAAGCTCTTAAAGAATGAAAAAATAAAAGAAGCTGCTCAATACATAAGACTTCAGATGCAGGATAGTGCCTGCTGTGTTTGAGGGGAAAAAAAAGCATAAAGTAAAGCAAAAATGAACAAGCAAACAAAAAACTAAGTGGTTGAAGCAGAGACAGAGGCAAGATCTGTGAAATGAGTTGAAAAAAAGTCAGGGTCTAACCAATACATTAGGTGTCAAAATAGGGAATTTAAATTTATTTCCAAGTAAAATATGATACCTTGAAGGAGACAGATTAAACACATGGCATTTTTTTATTTTATGTTACTTTATTTTGGGGGGAAAGAATGTTCTGAATTTTATTTTATTTTACTTTACTCAAATTTTATGTAAGCTTCCAAATTTACAGCTGCAAACATATTTCTCCTATAATGAGAACAAAGTGTGATATTAAAAAATTTATATAATTTCGTATGATCTGTATTAATACAGCTATACCAAAATTTAATCACACATTTGAAGAACCTAGATAGAATTACATTCAACTATTTTCAGTGGTTGTTTATGGATAGTAGGCTAGGTATGATTTTTATTCTTTTATTTCTTTTTTACTTCTTTTTTCAGCTTTATTGAGGTATAATTAACCTCAATATATACAATATATGCAATAAAATTACATATATCTGAGGTGTACAATGTGATGCTTTGCTATATGTACATGTTGTGAAGTGATTACCACAATCAAACTAATTAACATACCCATTACCTCACATTGTTACTATTTGAGTGTGTGTGTGATGAGATAATACTTAAGATCCACACTGAGCAAATTTCAAGCACACAACACATCATCATTAACTACAGCCACGATGCTGCAGCTTATGTCTAGAGAAAGTATTTATCTTATAACAGGAAGTTTCTGCCCTTTGATCAGCATCTCCTCATTTCCCACCCGCCCAGGATCTCCCCAGTTTCCCCAGCCTCCTGGATCAGAAAGGTAACTACCTTTCTGCCCTGTTTCTATGAGTTTGGCTTTTTTGGATTCCACATAAAAGTGAGATCATGCAGTATTTCTCTTACTGTGTCTGACTTATTCCTGTTAGTATAATGTCATACAAGTTCATTCACGTTGTTATAAATGACAGAATTCCTTTCTTGTGTATCCCTATTTTCTTTATCCATTCATCAGTTGATGAACACTTAGATTGTTTCCATATGTTGCCTATTGTGAATAATGTTGCCATTAACACGGAAGTGAAGGTATATTTCTAAGATCCTGATTTCACTTTCTTTGGATATATATTCACAAGTGAGAGTGCTGGTATGGTAGTCTATTTTTTTTTTTTTTTTGAGGAAACTCCTTACTGTTACCTATAATGGATATACTAGTTTACATTTCCACAGTTCATAAGAATTCCATTTTCTCCACATCGTGGGCAACATATGCAAAAATAAGTAAGTTGCACTACATCAAACTAAGAAGTTTCTGCCGAGCAAAGGAAACAACAACAAAAAAATGACAAGCAACCAACAGAATAGGAGAAAATATTTGAAAGTAGTAAATCCAAGAAGAGGTTAATATTATCAAAAATATATAAATAACTCAAAATCCAAGTGGAGTTTATAAAAGGTCACTCAGGTTCTAGTGTGGAAAATTATTAGAAAATAAAGAAGAACAAAACAACGCTTGGAGAAGCAGTAAGACAAGTTATGTGTACTATAGTAGTCCATTAGAGAAAGGATGGTGACTGATATTGGAGTGCTTTTTTAATTTGTTATAAGAACGCTTAACATGAGATATACCTTTTTAAAAAAATTTAAAATGCATAATGTTGGGTTTGGCAATCTCGTTCTGTGTTCTCAGTTCTTGGTGTGCTCTTGGCCAAAGAATGATCAGAGACACCAAAGTAAGGCAAGAACAAGGGAAATTTATTGAGGGGGAGCAAGATAGGATTATAGAGCAAGAGCATGATATAGGTTTACAGAACAAGATACATATGCCACAAATGATGATCAGACCTCTTGTCATAGCAAAAGAGACCTTGAGTATGGTCTGTGCCTTGTTTTATAGTGTCCAGAGAAGGACCTCCCCATGGTTCAGACATCATCATGGAATCACTTTGATGGACAGTTGGGAGTCATATGATCTGAGTCGTACTGCACATTGGGATTTCCAATGAGTCTCCCAATGAGTCTCTCTAAAAGCCCATTGTGAGGGGGAACTGCGATGTAGATTTAAGTAGATTTAAGCTAATGACATGATAATTAGCCTTAAGACATCTTAAGTCACCTTCCAGACTCTATTGTACCTATGCCACTTGGACCATGGGCTAGAGAATCCTCTGCATTCTTTTGCAGTTGGTGTGCTAAATTCTGATTGGTAGATTGGTAGGGCCTTTTCTCCTCCCCCAGATATGGCAGTCCCTCCAAACAGGATTAAGGTGGAACAGCACCAAGACAGGGTTGGGGGCTTGTCTTTCTTCCCAGGTGGGGCAATTGCACCAAGGCAAGGCACGCACTTTCATCCCTGGGAGACCTAGAATTCCTCGCTATCCTCCAAACACATAGTACAGCACTGTTAATCACATGCACACTGCTGTACAGCAGATTTTTAGAACTTATTCATCTTGTAAAATTGAAGCTTTACCTATTGAATACCAACTCTCCATTTCTCCCTCCCCTATCCCTTGGAATCTTCCATTTTACTCTTTGTGAGTTTGACTATATTAAATGCTTTGTCAGCTTGTTTTTTTTCTTTTTTGTTGAGACAGAGTGTCACTCAGTGTCCCTGGATAGAATGCAGTCATGTCATTGTAGCTCACAGCAAGCTCCAACTCCTGGGCTGTAAGCTGTCCTTCTGCCTCATTCTCTTGGGTAGCTGGAACTACAGACATATGCCTCAACGCACGGCTGGGTTTTGTTGTTTCGTGCATTTTTTTTTTTCCTTTTCTCTTTGGTTGAGATGGGGTCTCACTGTTGCTCAGGCTGGTGTGGAACCCCTGAGCTCAAGCTATCCTCTCTCTTTGGCCTCTCAAAGAGTTAGGATTAGAGGCATGAGCTACCACTCATAGCCAGATGCTTCATATAAGTGGAATCATGCAGTATTTGTCCTTTTGTGACTGGCTTACTTTAGTTAGCAAGTGTCCTCCAGGTTTATTTACGCTATTGTATATGGCAAGATTTCATTATTTTTAAAGGTGAATAATATTCCATTGTATATGTGTGTGTGAGGTTAGAGCAGTAGATAAACTGACACATATGGGAAATTAACATTCCAATAATGGGGCACAGTAGATACAAATAGAACTCTGAGTATGCTGTGACAGTCATGCAGAAAGGTTGGACTGTGGTATGGTGGAGGAGATGAAGCAAACTAAATAGACATCAGCATTGGAAGATATTTATATATACACACACAAAATATATCTATATGTATATAGGTGTGTTTGTGTATCTGTGTGTGTATATATGTGTATGTGTATTTATACATATATATATATATATATGTGCACATAAAATACTTTACTGTTAAATTTGAAACTGGGATTCTTATTCCTGAAAGTAGCTTTTGGACCTCCTGAGCAAACTGTTTATTTTCTCCTAGATTTTGGTAATATCATTTTTTTGAGATCCATTAATTACTCCTGTCTCTTACGTTATCTAGATAATTACTATTGTTTTTAAAAAATTATATACGAGTGTAATTATTAATTGTTTTTATATTTTAAATTATCACCAATTTATCAAAATTATTAATAGACATCAGATTTTGAATAATTATTCAAATTAGAAAATCATCCTAAAGTCCCGGCAAAATGTAAAGGGTTATAATCTTATTGTGACTTGGTAGAAGAAACTATGTAAAGGCAATAAAGTGATAAAGATTCTCTGGAATACTTTTGTGCACTTACCACAAATAGAAAAGATTGTTATTTAGGAATGTTGAAGATCTGTTTTGTGGAACTATACAATTTTTTTGTCAATAAATTATCTAATGAAGAGATTTTTGTAAATGCGTTGTTTAGGAGGAGATACACTACTAATCTTTTTCATATATCTTCAGTGAGTATTCTGAAACATTATGTTTAACATTGATGAATTTGTTTCTTGTTACTAGCAGTTTCTTGGTTAGGTATAACTTCGTGGAGCTTTTTCTCTGAATGTATTACATAATGATTAGAAATTATGTTGTGCATACATTTGAATTTTGCTTATTTTTAACAAATTATGATTTTTTAGTCATTTACAAAAGTTGGAAAATATTAGGGATATATAAAAACAACTGTAATTTTGATGTGTGAATACATATAATACAACAGATATGTGCTTAAAGTGTCCATTTTTTATTTTAACATCTCAATACTTTCTTATAATTTTTCAACGCATTTTGTTTGTTTCTTGTAAAACTGAGATGCATATAAATAATTAATGTAGCATTTTAATAAATGATGGTTCTTGAGATATGGGTCACATTTCTATAATATATTAAAATTTTAGATTTTATAAAAAGCTGTATTTATTTTTTTTTTACTTAATGAAATGAAACATTTACTTAAGTCAGAAAAAGTGAAATTCAGACCCAGAATAACTTTCATCGAAATTTTGAGATAATAGAGAAAACTTTCTTTGGAATTTTTGTTTTGCTCACATTATGTGATTAATTGCCTTATCTACTGTGTATGCATAAAGAAACCATCCATTCATCCATCTTCTATTCTTCAAATGTTTATTGAACACCTTTTTTTCAACTGAAGTCTTACATGTCAGAAATTTTCCTACCATATTTTCCTGTATATTTGGGGGAGAATCATACAAATTTCAGAATCTTTCCATTTATAACAATATTTATGCGTTCACTGGGGTCATCTGTCAACTAAATTTTAGATATTTTCGGGGCAGTTTTGGTTGATTTGTATGTTTAAAGTCATTTCAGATTTACAATTAAAAACCAACAAAAATAAACGAGTAGTTTAGTGAGGTACATATTGTCATTAAAAACACATAAATACCATGTTTGTAAAACTTTGTACATATTCTATACTTTCTCACTTGGTCTCAACTGCTAACTTTTGTTTTGTTATTACTTGGAACATGTATATGAATTTCTTAGGATACTCTATAATTTTCATAACAGTAATATTCTGTTTTATAAACAAAATGATTTCTTTAAAATATATATTAAATTTTTAGTTTTCCTTACAGTATTTTCTATATTATAGCACTTTCTCTAAATATTCTTAACATATATTGTAAAATATTATCTATTAAATATTATCTATTAAACAATATTATTAATATTATCTATTATCTATTAAATATTATCTATTAAACATTTAGCTAACTGACGGTATGAAAGGCCCATTTATAGTTGATATTTGATAGAAGCTTTACCTAGTTTTTCTTAAAATAGTTTAACTATATTGGTCAGAGTTGTCATTTATATGCAACTGTGCTACATAAGATGACACCATTTATTATGTTGAAGAATAACTTTTAAATAGGTGACACAATTTTTTAGCAATAAATCACCAATAGTAAAATAGGTCTTCCATTTATAAACTTTAGAGAAGATATTTCACAAAACCCTAACACTATTTTCAGCCCATATATGTCTTGTTTTGCAACTCTTAAGAAATTATTCCTCTTAGGCAGATATAGTTTAAAATTTTATTACAATTTAGCAGTTAAAATAAATATAGTTGAATATTAATGATAAATTTTCCAAACTCATATGCTTCTTCTTTAATACTTTGTGTTCTTGTTCAATAAAATAAAGTGACTTATATAGTAACTTGAAATTTCCTTATATGATAAAATTTGAATATTTTTCTATTTATCAAATGACTTTTTATATACTTTAATAAAAATGTGATTTAATTATTTCATGACTTTAAAATTCATGGTAATGGAGGAAAGTATCTGATGAGGTACAGTAATAGTAAAGCTGAATTTTTTTTTATTTCAAAATATTTTGGGATACAAATATTTGTGTTGCATGGATAGTTTTTATAATGCTTAAGCCAGGGCTCTTAGTGTGCCCATCACCTGGGCAGTGTTATTGTACCTGTTAGGTAGGTTTTTATACCTCCTCTCCTCCTCCTCCTCCCTTCTTGATTTCTAATGACTTTTACTTCTCTGTGTGCCTGTATGTGCTCATCAATTAGTTCCAAATTATTAGAGGGTACACGGGGTGCTTGTTTTTCCAATCTTGGGATACTTAGGATAATGGTGTCCAGTTCCATCCAAACTGCTGCAAAAGACTTTGGCCTACACCAAAAAATCTATGGCTAAGACCTCAAAGGCAATTACAAGAACCACCGTAATAAATAAATTGGACTTGATTAAATTAAAAAGCTTCTGCACAGCAAAACAAATAATCAACAGAGCGAATATACAACCTGCAGATTAGGAGAAAATATTTTCAAACTATACATCCAATAAAGGGCTAATAACCAGAATCTACAAATAACTCAAACAAATCAGTAAGAAATGAACTTCACTAAAAAGTGGGCAAAAGACAAGAATAGAGACTTTTCAAAAGAAGATAGACAAATGGCCAATAAACATAAGAAAAATGTTTAACATCCCTAATCATCAGGGACATGCAAATTAAAATCACACTGAGATATCACCTTATCCCTCCCATATTGGCTCTTACAAAGTCAAAAATAATAGATGCTGGCATGGATGCAAAGAGAAAGGAATCCTTATACACTGTCGTAAGGACTGCAAACTAGTACAACCTCTACAGAAAACAGTAAGGAAATTCCTCAAAGAAATAAATATAGATTTAACATTTGATCAAGAAATCTCATCACTGGGTATCTACCCAAAGGAAAAGTGAAAATTTGAAAATATGAACTACAAGTATAATAAATGAAAAGCATTATACTTTCAGACATATCATAGTAAAAATATCAAAAGAAAATGAAAGTATAAATGACTCAACAAATAGAAGAAAGTCCCCCCAAAATTTAAAGATGAGTTCTCATCAGAAACAATGGAGGCCAGAAGGTAGTATAACAATGTATTAAAAGTGCTCCAAAAAATGAACTTGTCAACCAAAAATCCCATTGGGAGGCAAATTATCTTTACATAGTTATGGTGAAACACAGACTTTCCTGAAAAATAAAACTGAGAAACTTTGTTGCTAGCAGACACACCTTGGAGAAAACACTAAGGGCATTTCTGCAGGCTGAAAGCAAGTGACCCCAGACAATAATTCAAATCCACTTAAATAAAAGATGAACCCTGGTAATGATAATTATGTAATTATAAAGAAAATACAATACCATACTTCTTCTCCGTACTTATCTTCATTGATTTAAAAGCACTGAATAAAATAATATTTGTATAATTTTATGGTACTTTAGATTACTTGTGTTGCTATTGCAAAATATCACAGATTTGGCAATTTATAAACAAGAGAAATTTATTTCTCACAGTTTTGGAGGATGGGAAGTCCAAGATCAAGACACAAGTTGGCTCAGTGTCTAATGAGGACCTAATTTCTCTTTTTGCAAGATGGTGCCTTGTTACTGCATCCTACGGAAGGGACAAACACTGTGTCTTCACAAGGCACAAGACCTGAGAGCAAAAAGGGTCTAAACTAGTCCCTTGCAATATTTTATAAGGCATTAATCCATTTGGAAGTGTGGCGCCCTTGTGACTTAGTCACTTCCCTAGAGGTTCTACATCTTAATACCACTACAATGGAGATAAAGTTTCACTTGAACTTTGAAGTGGATACATTCAAAAAATAGCAGCAGGGGCTTATAACACATAGAAAAATAATGAATTTGATAATAACAGCACAAAGTATATAGGTGGAAGCAGAGCAGAGCTAAAGTGAAGCAAGGATATTAAGCCAGATGGTAACATGAATTCACAAGAAAAAATTAAGACAACAAGAAATAGTAAATGACAAGGTTAATATAACAAAATCAGAAACATATACTTAAACTTCTTTCTTCCCTCAGTTCCTTTAAAAGACATATAATTATTTAAAAGTAATAATTATATGAATGTGCTTTCGGGTTTGTAACAAATAAGATGTCATATTCGTAGCAAGAGTAGTAGAAAAATGAAGAAGAGGGAATAGTGCTATTTAGAAATAATATTTCTGTATCTCACAGGAATTAACTTATTAGAAATCTGAAGTAGATTCTGATAAGTCAAGATTTATAAGGTAAGCCCTAGAGTACCTACTAAATAAGAACTCAAAAATATAATAAAAAATATTTAAAATTTAAATGTTATTACAAAAATATTCAATTAATGCAAAAGAAAACAATAAAAGAGGAATAGTGGAACAAAAACAATGAGACACGTAGAAAAAAATTAAAGTAAAATGGAAGGCATAAATCCAACTATATCAACAATAACATTAAATATGAATGGTTTAAACTTGTGTTCCCAAACCCCTGGGCCACGGACAGATACTGGTCCATGTCTTGTTAGGAACTGGGCCACATGGCAGGAGGTGAGCAGCAGATGAGCTAGTGAAGCTCCATCTGAATTCACAGCCACTCCCCTTGCCTGAGCATTGCCTTCTGTCAGATCAGCAGCAGCTAATGCTGGGCATGAAAGGGATCTAGGTTGCATGCTCCTTATGAGAATCTAATACCTGACGATCTGAAATGGAGCTGAGGTGGTGATGGGGAGTGGCTCCAAATACCAATTATCATTAGCAGAGAGGTTTGACTGCACAGAGACCATAAGAAATCAATTGCTTACAGACTCATATCAAAACCCTATCGGTGAGTGGCAAGTGACGATGTAATAACAATGGAAATAAAGTGCACAATGCATGTCATGCGCTTGGATCATCCCCAAACTATCCCCTCCACGTTGATCTGTGGAAAGATTGTCTTCCATGAAACCAGTCCCTGGTGCCAAAAAGGTCGGGGATGCTGGTTTAAACAATTCAATCAGAAGGCAGAGATTATCAGATGGAATTAAGAAAAGCAAAAGATTTGGGGAATTATAATAAAGATTGGTATATCATACCAATCTGTCTACAAGAATCACACTTTTGATTTAAAGGTACAAATATCCTTAAAGTTAAAAGATGGAAAAAGATATACAATGTAAAAAGTAAGCATGAGAAAACTGGTGTGGCCATACTAGTATTGGACAAAATAGTTTCTTAAGCAAAAATATATACTAGAGATAAGTAGAGATATTATATAGTGATAAACATTATATAATAATAAAATGTTATAAAATATAATTATAAAACATTATAAAATGTTTTCCTTGTAGTAGGCAATAGTTGAAATATTTACTCAATTCTTTCTGTCTTCGACCCCTTGTTCTCCATCACTACCCTTGGTGTTTACTACATCTTCATGGATTTCAGGGATTAGTCAGTGGTTGGGCAGAATTTATACAAAAACTCTCTCCAGAACTCTCTTCCACTCTCTATGTGTAGTCCTTTAAGGGAATACACATACTTTCAAAGTGTATTTTGAAGAGTGTAAGAAATATCCAAGAGAATCATAATAAAATTTTCTTTTAAATTTAAGAGATATATATATGGAAAATTAAACCGTCATTTTTCCTCTGACTTCACAAAACAGCCACATAGTAGATCATTATACTGTGGCTTGAGTATCACATGTTGGTAAATACTGATAGTGATAAGCAGCAAGAAAATCAGTCTAAGAATAATTATTTCATAAGTATCATGCCTCAGTATATAATGCTTCTCTGCATCATAGAGCTTTCATGTCATACATGAAAGTGGTTCATGTCATACAAGTGTGACATTCATGTTTCAATGACATTTATTGGTCTCTTTTCTTCATACCCATTTTACATTGGTTTGAAGAAAAAATTAATCACATAAGTTTTTTGTTTTGAAATGCACATAGATAGAAGTATGAAATAAATTTAATTTGGCTTAAAGGTACATTCATACATAGCTAATTGCAACTTAACTTAGTATGCAAACAAACTTAGAGTATATTCTTGTAACAACTAGTGAAGTCTCAGCCAATCACAGCAGCTGAGCTTTAGCAAATCACAGGCTACCAACTAATTAGCTTGTGTTCTTATAAGGCAAATGCCAAGCTGTAACCAATCAAGCTGTTTCAGTTATTATTTTCAGTCTGTAAATACTGCTTGCCAATATTTCTGGATTAAGCTTTCTAAACCTTTCTAGGTTCTGAATCCTGCCTGATTCATGAATCATTCTTTGCTCAAATAAACTCTGCTAAATTTACTTCGTCTAATTTTTTTTAACAGGTTAGCCTTACAAGTAAGATCCAAAGTAGACCTTTAGTGACCCCCGTGGACACCAAATAACCAAGCAAAGGTACTTGCTAAGCTTATTGTGCTAACTGCTGTCTTGTATCAGCGAGGGCCATGAGTGAATTCCCTTGCAGATTTGAGTTTTGTTAACTTGTGTTTTGAGCTCTTTGAGTTAATATGAGTATTTTTTTATCCAGACTGGGTTTGGAAGACATGACAGAAACAGGACTAAGTTCTGTAGGGAGGCCTCAGGTGTCTGATTGTGTCAGACAGAAACTGGATGTGGTTCAGTAGGTAGGTAAAGTTACCAAAAGATGGTGAATCATGGGCTCATCTGGAGCCAAGGGGGCTAGACCTCCTCCATTTGGACCTTCAGTCAATTTCATGTATAAGAACTTTAGACCCATGCTTCTGCGTTTCTGGAGAAATGGATGTACCTCATTAAAGGTAACTTACAGAGAACACAGTGAGAAAACTCCTTACCAAAGACAAACAGGTACATGTTTTTATAGCTGCAAGCACTACAGGTATCAAGAGAGCTACTTGTACATATTTATAAATTCAAACTGAGGCATCTCAAACTAAAATAAAAAACAAAAAACTTTTGAGACATGTCTGCCTTTATTGCAAACAGCCAAACCATTAGAAAAGAAATTGTCTACTTTTATACCAGCTATCTGACAGACCCACTCCTTTTGGTCTGGACTTTTTCCCAACCTGAGAAAGCAAACGAAGACTTTAACCAATATCTCAGAGAGAATCAAGAATATTTTTGTATTGGGTGTCTCAAATCAAGACCAAAAGTTCCCTGTGTCTGAACCTGTCTAATTGACCTTTGGACCATTTTCAGAAAAACATTTGTAAGATTTAGTCCTCTGTGTTTTCGCTATTTGATACTGCTTTTCCCCTGGGAACCTCTCAGTAACTGAAACCCCAATTCTCAAACCCCCGCTGACTATATACTCTACCTACTCTCTCTACCTCTTTCTTATTGTCTTGTTGATCTTTGCTAAGTTCCAAACCTCTTTCTTGGGGTGGGAAAAAAAAAAAAAAAAACAACCTACTAATTGGTCTGTCATTCAATCTTGAAAACAAACAAACAAAAAGGATGAATACAGTCCCAGACTGTAAGGCAAGATTTGAAATATGCCTGCTGAGTCCAGACATACAGAATGCTTATTGTACCTGACACATAGCTGTAATTTTAGAATGAAAACTGTAAGATCTATTTCTGTCCATGTGTTTATATATGTCTGTATGTGGGCTATATATGTGTGATTTTTTTTGTATACCATTATGATTTTGCCAAAATTAAGTTATAAAGAAGCTCTATTTAATAGGCTTAAGGAAAAATAAGTCATTATATAAATTAAGTATTCTTTCACAAAAATAAGAACTAACCCAAATGTTTTTTAGATTCATGTGACTTGGGCCATCTTTAGGAAATAAGAATATCATTGCTTTATTAAAACAGGCATGTTTTCAAATATAATGGAGACAGAGGACTTTTCCTACCTAAGTTTACTAGTAAAAGAAATTTTTTACCTCTATATTACAAAATAAATCAGTAAGAAAAATAAGATTATGGCTATCTGTTTAATGTCTCATCTTCATGAGCAATCCAAGCATAATTTTTAAAAACAAGTAAGTTAAATAGATATAAACAAGATAAAACTTCCATGTGAAAGATGTCTACCTTGTGCCAGAAAGTTTTAACATTCTGATCAGCAAGACTAAAAAGCTGAAGCAGATGGAAATCTTTACAAACAACAATTAAATTCTCAGGCCTAGCCAAAAATACCTAAGAGAGTAAAGGTAAAATTTTGCCTCCTCTATACTTTCTCACTACAGAGAGACAGAAGAAATTTGAGACCATGAATAAACAGGTTCTATGCCACACTGACAAACTGTAATATGAGACAAAATATACTTCTTGAAATTATGAATGATATATAAAATTATATGAAACTATGAATTATATAATCCTTTAATTGTTGGTAGCCTCCAACCATGCAATGATGCAATAACGGAGCCTTGGCTAAATACCACTAGTACTTCTCTACTGGTGACTCCTAATGCACAAGGCATCCCACAGGGAACTGTCTGTTGTGCCCCTCTAAGGTATATTTTTATATGTGCAGAAATTAACAACATACCATATGTGTGGGCCACTCTATGTCTCAATAAGTGAAAAAAAAAGGAGTCAGTGTGAATTAGGAATTCTAAAAATACCACTATCACTCCATAACCAATTGAAAACTAAACATTGATCTTCATCTCTTAATTTGCACTATGGAATAAAGAAGAATCTGCCAGTAGGCATAATCTGTTTAAATGAGCATCTTTTGGTGGAATGCTCTTTAACTAGCTTGGCATAAATGTGAGCCAATGTGGATTAGGAATTCTAACAGTACCACTGTCACTCCATAACCAGTTGGAAACTAAACACTGATCTACATCTCTTAAAATTTGCACTATGGAATAAAGAGAAATCTGCCAGCAGGGGAAAAATCCCTCTAAATGGGCATCTTTTGGTAGAATATTCCTTCCCTGGCTTGGCATAAATGTAAGTGAATTTGTGATTTGAAGTCTGTTTCAAACATCAGCTACTATAGCAGACTCTACTGAAAAGGCTATGGTTGCTCAGCAAATTTTTTAGAATTCTCTTGTTAAAGTTGTTTTAGATAACATCATTGCTTTGGACTATCTCTTGGTCGAATGGATGGGAGCGTGTGTGATAGTTAACACCTTCTGCTACACTTGGAAAAATGTATCTGGTATAGTAAAACTTGGTTGCAAGAAATCAACAAACAAGCTACTTGGTTAAAGCAAGTAGATTCCTCTTCTGGCTCATTTGTGATGTATTTGATTTTGATTGGTTTCAGTCATGGGGACTTGTTAAAGTTTGTACTTTAATCTCTCAGTGTTACCCTCCTGATGTGTATCACAATAGTCTCCCTAGTGCACCGTATCCTCTCAAGAGTCGTAAATGATTGTATGCAGCAAGTCACTGTACATCACATGGTCTCACTAACAGTCATAATATGAAAACTTATAAATATGAAGCATAAATAATGAGAACACAAACAGAATATAATGAAACATTCAACTGATCTGACATTGTAAATTGTGAATTCTGAGACTGAGACAAAACAAGCCCATTACGATGTTGACTAAGAATAGCGTCAGTGCCCCAGGTTTTGGTCACTCTTTTAAAATTCAAAGGCTGATTGAAAGAGGATGATTTCTAAATTAATTAAATTTGGTCTAAATCTGCCTCCATGCTTAGTAAACTGCAACCTAACTTAGTATGTAAACAACCCGCAACCTAACATAAGAGTATATTCTTGTAACAAGTAGCTGAGTCCCAACCAATCACAGCAGCTGAGCTTCAGCCTAACAGGCTGAAACTAATTAGACCACATCTATATAAGGCAAATTCTAAGCTGTAACCAAACTGTTTCTGTATGTTACTTCCTTTTTCTGTCTAGAAATACTGTCTGCAAATGTTGGATGGAGTTCTCTCAACCTCTCCTTGTTTTGAGTCCTGCAAGTTTTATAAATCCTTCTTTACTCAAAGAAACTCAGCTAAATCTAAAGTTTTTCTTCTGAGAAGCTAATACCACTGAGCTGTTTTTGGTATTTTATAAATTAAACAAAGCATTATAATTACAGAATTTGGTTTTTGTCTTATATGCTCTGTGCTAAGCACAGTAGATATCTAAGAAGCGATATGATCACTGAATAATGAGGAATAGAAGATGGTCTGCCCTTTATATTTATTATTGGAGTAAAATGTTACAATGGACATCTCAGTTGACACCTATATGAAACTATCATTGATTTAAATTTTTATTAAAAATTTTCAATAGTAAGCATTCATTACGAGTCTTTAAATAACCACAGAATAGAAAACACTCCTGTCGCTCATAAAAAAGACTTTAAATTGAAAATGCATTTGATAGTTTTTATACATACTTTGGATTCCTAAAAATTAACTGCAGAAGATGCAAGGAAGAAGAAAACCAAACAAAAAATGTGGCAACATAGTATCTAAAAGCAGCGCACTGAATTTGAGTCATCAATATTAATTGTTTTCTAGTCAGTAAAAAATAATGGAAGATATAAACAGATACATAGGAAAGATTAGGGTATCATAGAATTTCAGTTAGTGATTATAATATAGGTATTATAATAGTTACATTAAATATCTCTATTCAGTTATAGTTTCTACAACTTAGGACAAATCAGGATCATTTGGGAAAGTATAAAGGAGAGCAATTAAAACGATTAAATGATTAAAGTGCAAAATACATACTAACATGGGATTTCAGATTATTCAATCAGGAAATGAATAGTCTCTCTTGATAATGGTGAAATATCCTTATATTCTCTGCAGAGAAGTTGAATCTCTATACAAGTTGGAGCTTGTGTATCTGTGCATAATTAGTATTGATTTTATTACTGATTTTTCTTGAAGTGAAAAGAGTAGCAGAAGCAGCAACAGCAACACTAAACAACAATATGAACTTGTTCCTCAAAAACCACAGTCTTGTGGTTGAAGTGTTTCATACTACCTACACTTGCACATTGCCTTGTGTGCTCACTAACTTTGCTCATACTCCAACTTGTCTCACAGAGTCACTGGAAAAACACTGTCAATTTTTGCTATACTTCATTGCTGACCACCTCTCCTGCTATTGCCATCAGTCTTTAAGGGCCCTACTCTTTGCAGCTCTTCGTCCAGACCTTGGGCGGCTATGTGTATAGTCCTTGTCACAAACACCCTGTATCCTTATCAAAGCTGTGGAACGATCTGATGATGCATGGAAAAGTCTGAGACAAAAACAGCATTATCTCATCCAAATTAGCACTTTCCTTCTTTGCCATAGGCTCTCAGTGTCATGGCAAGCCTTTAGAAACCAGGCTTCTTCATTTGAACCACAGAACGGGTAAAACCATTTGAGTTAACTATTCTCCTGATTCTCTCAAGGATAATACTAGTACCATGCTAGATGCATAGGAAGTTTTCATTACACATAATGGGCACCTTAATACATTAAGACAATTTGCAGTGAATCCCTGGTGGAGAAATTCTAGGCCTCTAGGTCACACTTGTAATTTCTCTCAGGTAATTCTCCATAATTGTCTGGATATTGACCTGGGGAGTTAAGGGTAGGAAAGAAGATTCTGATATTAATTCCTCCCCCTTCCTTATTCTTGTTTTCCACTCTATATAAGTAAGAAGAGACAAACGTATCTTTTTTTGCTCTCTTTTTAAATTTTTTGGGGGGATCCTTTCCATGTGTAATATTGTCTTTTCTCTACCCTGATGGGTGAGATTGGGATGGACAACACGCTCCTTGCATTACTCATAACTGGTGGGAGTGGCTACCTCTGAATATTTTTGAAGAATCTTTAGAAATCTGAGTCAACTACACATGACTTTTGATAAAAGAATTTTAGGACAATTAGGAATTGCTGAAAATAAGAATATATGGGCTTAATATTGATTTGCTAGTTCCAAAACAAAAGCCCTGTAAAGCAACTGTCTGAATGTAAGTAGCTTCATCAAAACATGATCCTGAAATGCTATGTAAGAATTTATACTAATGCACATGGCAGGTGCCTAACAAAATGCTATGCTGATTTTAAAAACAGATCATATTTTGAAAACATTTCAAAGAAACAGAGAATAAGGTTTTTTTTGAATTTTGTTGTAACCTGTCTGACCTTGACAAGTTGCAAATTGTCTCTGAGTTTTGTTTTCTTCATCAGTATAATAGGAATAATGACCTACCTGTCCCACAGGATTAGATTCATAAACCATATTTTTTAATAAAGGGTATTGTAAGTTACAAATCACTTTAAAAATATATTCTCATTTTCTTTTTACTACTTTTTAGTTACTTTTAACTAAGGCAGGAAGTCTTCTCTTAAGCATGCTTGAACATTCAGTATCATTTTATTTGGAGAAACCACCGGTAATTAGTTAAGATTTGGAATTCATTGTCACAGCTTGTACTTTCTAAGCTCTCACCCTTATGAACTGCACTCATTTCCTTTGCACAGCTTGACCTTTTCTAATTAATGCACAGGATTGCTTAACTGCAATGTGCATTGACGTGCTGTGCCTATCAGGAACTGAAAAAGTTCCAGCTCTATAAATTTCCTGAACGTTGGAAAAATGGATCTTTAAAATTTTAGTTTCTTGGACAGTACTTAAATTATTCTTAGCTTATTATTTCATATTTTTCAGAAGTGAATATCATCTAATCTGTTTCTTGATATTCTTATTCTCCTTGAATCCATATAAAGGAAATAATTTTATTCTTTAAGGTTGCACTTTTAAAATTGTAGATGCGCTCATTGCTTGCCAGCAGATGAGAATGATGGTTTTAAAACAAGTTAAGTTGACATAAATAAAAGTTATTAGAATGATCCAATAGAAAAAGATAATTTGAAGCAATATATTTAAGTAATATCTTTTATGTGTTTTCTTTCTCCGTTTCTTTTTATTAGTACAGCCTAAGTATAGAACTAGTCTTTCCTCTTATTTCTCCACATCCCAGAAAAATATAAGATTTAATTTGAAAAAATAATTGAAAGGTCAAGGAAGAAAAAAAACAGATGCTAAATCACAACTACTGCACAAGTCCAGGCATCGTTAGGGTCGCTGAATAAGCTGCTCTTGTCGCTTTCTCCTTGGGCTAGGCTATATATAATATTTCACCAAGGCCTCCTGGCATCTCTCCAGAGTTCAAGTCAAAAATATTCAAGAATACCAAGTAATCATAAAACACATGCATGACTCAGAAAGTTTGTAAGTACTATTTTTCCTCTTCCCTCCTATTACCAATCAAAATTATAATGGGTGACCCAAGAAATTGCACCAACTTTAACCTCTGACTTCTATTATTCCCTAGCATATCCATGTATGCACTTATAGTTTAAGAAACAATTCAATAAATGAATCTCTTTTAAGAGGAAAATATATACCAGGTTGTGGTACTAAGTTGCTGAGAGCTGACACTTATCTTGACCTTTCCTTAGAAAAATATCCACAGCTAGGAGAAAGATGCCCTGAGAGGCACGGAGGTAATTGCCTGCTATTTTAGATGAGTTCAGCAAATTTCAGAATAGGAATATCAGTACCGTACATCTTGCAAGAAGAGGAAAATGAAATTTTTTCCCTATGACTGATTTTCTTTTGAAATGAAAGAAAATGGTAACAGATCCTGAGATGGAGGGAGAAGAGAAAATCAACTTATTCTTTTGCATTTGAATTTCCAAAGATTTAATGCCATAGGAAAATAATCATATTATGCTTATAAGTAAAAGCAAAATAAAAGGAGTTAATGAAATAATGTATAGAAAAATACTATTTTTAAGGAAATATACAGCCTTACATATGCATGAAATCCACATGTCCTGGTGTCACAAGTCTATGTATATGAAATTTGTCACATTTATTTTAATGTTTAGTTAAATTATATTTAATTTCAATGTAATTACTCTGTTTCAGTTTAAACACAATGGTATTTCCACTAGCAAGTTTCCTGTTCCTTGCCACTACCATCCCTGAAAACCCTTCCATAATACTTTTGGATGTCCTCTTGGGATGACCCATCCAGCTTGCCATCCAGCATGTCCACTACAGTAAGTCAGTGGTTTCTACCATGATACTTTTGCTAGTTCAAACCTTCTGTGACTAATGACTACCCCTCAGAGGCTTCCTGAAAGACCCTCTGAGAAGACACTGCTAATAGTGTCCCTTGTGAAATCCCAGTTCCATGAAAAGGGTTGTCTGTCTGAACCCTCTCAAAGCTTCCATACTCAGGTGACAAGGTGGTATTGGATCACATGCAGTGTGGCTGGGATAGACCTTGCCACCTTGCTACAACACCCTGCCAAATATTGTCACTTAGGTTTCTAAGCAGCACTGCTCATTTTCATTGCCTACCAAATTCATGAAAGCAGAACTTCAAGCTTTTCCTTTTCAATCTCGACTATAATGTCCACCAAATGAAAACAAACAAAAAGCCAAAAAATTAAAAAATACCAAAAAAAAAAAAAGAAAAAGAAAAAAGAAAAAGTTATTCTCTAGCTGAACAAGAAACTCTCTAGGCACAAGCTGTGCACATCTACATTTCATCTAGGCTTTTGTTGTTGTTGTTTTGTTATTTATTTATTTGGTCTCCCTAACACTCACTCAAGAAAAGAGAATTTTGAAGTTAAAATAAAAGTCATTCTCAGTCTCAGAACATAATCTGACCAATATCAATATTAACATTCCTAAACCTGATACACATGTCTGATTTAGATTAAAGATGACTTCTATTCCTACTTTGTAACAATGAATAAGTTTTTACTTTGAATGTAGATAAGAAAAGAGCCATTTCTGGTGATTTTATTTTTTTTCTAAATTAAAAAAAGGATTTTTCCAAATCAGAGGAAAGAAGGGATAGTGAGAGAAAAGTCTGGAAGAAAATACAACAGATTCAAAGTTGAAGCAGTTATTTTTGAGTTATGTAAATAAGTACAATTTCTATTCATTTTAAGTGTTCTACAAATAAAATACATCAAAATAATAAAGGAATGCTATTAGAATGTGAGTGTATGTTTAGATTCTTAAGGATCATGAAAAGGAAAGAGAGATGCTTGCAACTGTTTATACTTAGCATCTCATACTGCAGTTTAGTACCCCAAACTGCTCTAAATTCTTACTGCACAACCCCTAGCTGTGGCATTCTTTGGGTTTCTGATATCTCATCTGACAATAGTTACAGTAAAATATAGTACAAAGTATTTTTTGCATAATTAGCTGACTTACTATATGTAGAATTTTAATTAGTTAATGTTGGAGATTATGAAGAACGTTGAATTTACTGGTTGCATGCGTAGACAAATGTATGAACTTAATGGTGAACTTAGTCTTCTGTTGAGTGCTTTTTGATGATTATCTTTGTGCATTCATTTCTCTTCCATGATTCTGAACATACCTTGTTATATTTCTGGACCTAGAAGTGGTATTTTTTGCTCTGTTCTTAGAAAACAGTGAAATTAAATGCATAATATGTTTAGATAATTTTTGAAGTGTCTAGAGAATTATATTTTCCTATTTATCCATTCCCTTCCAAAGCATAAATAGCTTCCATAGCTGGGGTAATTTCTGATACTTAAGCTACAATCTACTGCTCATTCTCCCTTGTTTCAAATGAACATGTGTGTATCTTTATGTATGACATGGCAGCCCCGTCATCATAGCCTCTGGAGTTGCATCCTTCCTTCTTTCTTCAGCAATTAGGACAGGTTTCTCTGTGTTGACTGTCAAATCAACTTTTGGTTTTTAAATTTTACTTTCCCTATGCGTATTTTTCTTCTTTGTATTAGGCTGCATTACCTTATGTTTCTTCAAATTCTTAACACTGATCAGGTAGAGGTCTCTCTTGGATTCCCTTCCTGCAGTGATCTGCAACTGCCTGTGCTCCAGATGGAAAATTGAACACCCCAAGGAGCCTCTGCTGGTCCAGCAGAGCAGCTAGAGCTGTTTCTCACGTTTTTTCCATTGGGCTCTCTCTTTAATTAAATGAGGTTGGTGATACACATAGGGCCCTCACTGCTCAGCCATTCAGTTGGGAAACTACCATGAGATCAAGAATCAAGCCAGGTGAAATAAGTGGTCTCTTTTGTTTGTTTAATAGCTTCTCTGGAGACATGATTAGTAAAAGCTGTGATCATGCATAGTAGTAAGAATACTGGAAAGTAAGTAAGCAGAACAAATGCTACATTTTTTCTAGAAATCTTCAACTGCATCCACAGCAGCCAAATACCCTATGTATCTTCTGGTTTAGGATCAATTCAGTGTGGTTTATACAAATCTCAGCAAAAAAGTAGAAATTTTTCAAGAAGAACTATATTTAAAGCAGTCTATTCCTAGGAACTTAAAAATGTAACTATGAAAGCCTGTTTTATGTCATACTTTCTTTACTCATCTTGGTTGCTTTTTCTCAGATACATGTAACATATTTAAGGTGCCAAAGTAGTGAGAGCTTAACCAGTAATACTGCTATAACAGCTTAGGTATTAAAGGAGTTAATATTAATATTTTCATTGGTGCTTTTGTTTCCAACCATATCAGAAGTTTCAAACTCTTTCATCTTTGCAGTCAATGTCATCCTTTCCTTTGAGGGTAAAAAGAATATAATATTTTTATTTTATAACTTAATGTGCCTCAAGCCAGACTGAATATGGTTACTCTGCTAATATGAAACTTCATATAATTTCATGTGCTTATTTCTGATATAGACAATTGATTTCTTTTTTATTTTCTTATTAATTTTTTTTTATTTCAGCATACTATGGGGGTACAAATGTTTAGGATATGTATATTGCTTTTGCCCCACCCAAGTCAAAGCTTCAAGCATGTCCATCTCCCAGACAGTGTGCACTGCACCCATTAGGTGTGTATATACCCACC
Organism: Lepilemur ruficaudatus; assembly: GCA_963574885.1. Classification (NCBI taxonomy): domain Eukaryota; kingdom Metazoa; phylum Chordata; class Mammalia; order Primates; family Lepilemuridae; genus Lepilemur; species Lepilemur ruficaudatus. The sequence goes on along the minus strand of CAUYRT010025262.1, from coordinate 46,196 downwards.
CCCCTCTTCCCTCCCATTGGTTGAACACCTGATGAATGTTATTACTATATGTGCACTTAAGTGTTGATCAGTGAAAACCAATTTGATGGTGAGTACATACGGTGCTTGTTTTTCCATTCTTGGGATACTTTACTTAGTAGAATGGGCTCCAGCTCTATCCAGGATAATACAAAAGGTGCTAGATCACCATTGATTTTTATGGCTGAGTAGAACTCCAATGTATACATATATCACATTTTATTAATCCACTCGTGTATTGATGGGCACTTGGGCTGTTTCCACATCTTTGCAACTGTTTTCAATCTCTCAAAATTCATGAATAAAAGCATCATTAAAAACTGTTGCTGCTTTCTAATTACTTTGTAAGCTGTAATCTGAATTGCTACTGGATACTTCTTGTGCATATACAGATGTAATATGTTTTGTATTCTCCCTCTGTCCCTCCATTCCTGCTACAGCAGAGGTTCCCAACCTTTTTGGCACCAGGGGCCGGCTTTATGGAAAATAATTTTCCCATGGCCCGGGAGTGGGGGGAATGGTTTGGGGATGATTCAAGTGCATTTACATTTATTATGCACTTTATTTCTATTATTATTATATTGTAATATACCTAATGAAATAATTATACAACTCACCATGATGCAGAATCAGTGGAAGCCCTGAACTTGTTTTCCTGCAACTAGATGGTCCCATCTGGGGGTGATGGGACACAGTGACACCTGAAGTGTGTAGCTAATGCCAGTCTACTCCATAATCTCATTTTGGTTGCTGTCACCACAGAAAACCCTGCTTCACAGAGATAAAATGTTGGAAATGGAAGTAGGCTTTTCAGTGCATTTGTGGCAATCTCAGGATATTCTGCCTTGACTTTAATCCAGAATGTATAGAGATTTGAAGTTGTCTCAAACATACTTTCAAGGCCACTGTCATTTGTGATCTCTAGCAGTTGATCCTCTTCTAGCATGGACAAAGTCGAATGACCTGTTGATTCACAAATGGCTCATGGATCCATTCCTTCCCAGTCAGGGGGTCTTTTTTGGTTGGAAAGTAATGCTGAAACTCTTTTGAAGCTGAGATAGGTGATCATGCATGAGCTGGGAGAAAGAACGCTCTGGCTCAGTCTCTTTTAAAATCTCTGCTACTGTTTGAAACATGTCAAAAATCACAACGTTCACTCCTTGTCCTCATAATTCTAGTTTGGCTTTGAATGCAGCCACTTTATCTGCCAACTTGAACACAGTTGTTCTCCTCTGAATTGACAGACTGAGTTCATTGAGCAGGTTGACTATGTCACACAAGTAAGCAAGTTTGGGACCCATTCAGTGTCACTGAAATATGCTGCCAGTAGTGAGTGTTTTTCTAAAAGAAATAGCTGGAGAGCAGCTCTCATAATTCAAAAGCTCTGGTCAGTGATCTACCCTTAGAGAGCCATCTCACTTCTGTGTTTAAGAGAAGATGTGTGTGTTCTGTGTCCATCTCCTCACAGAGCCGCATGAACAGACATGAGTTAAGGGCATGCACTTTAATGTGGTTCATAAATTTAATCACATCCTGCAAAACATTTTATAGTACAGGTGACATTTTTCAGCTAGCCAGCATTTCTCTATGGATGACACAGTGGGAAGACTCACATTCAGGAGCAACCTCCTTGACCAAAGTGGTGAAACCAGAAAGCCATCCAGTCATGGCAGCTGCTCCATCATGCATATACTGACACAAAATGACCAATTCAGTTTTCCTGATATGTAATCATTCAAAGACTTGAATAGTTCTGCAGCTGTGGGGTTGGTTGGCAACAAAAGTGCACATAACTTATCCTTATGCACATCTTCCTGAAAAATATATCGCACAAAAACAAGCATTGTCGTCTTATTGTCAACAATGGTAGACTCATTAACCTGGATTGTGTATCACAGTGACTCGTTAATCCTCTCTAACAATGGTGCCTTAATATCCTTTGCTATTTCATCAATTCCTCTAGTTACGGTGCCAGCAGAAAGAGGAGCATATGCTACCTTTTGAACTGCAGGCTCTCCTTAAAGTTCACGGCAAATGTCCTTAGCAGCAGGCAGGATCAACTCTTCACCAATAGTAAAGGGCTTCTTAGCTTTAGCAATGCAGTTAGCCACTAAGAATAATACTCTAAGTGCAAACATGTTTGATGAAGCGGTGGCCTTCAATAATTGCTTCTGTTCTTTCTGTTCATGTTTTTTCTTTAGAAAAACTCCAAAAGCTTGTCTTCTAATGCAGGGTGCTTGGTCCCCATGTGGTGAAGCAGTTTGGAAAGTTTCATGGCTTTGTTGGATAGTCTGTTCCCACATATTATACAAAGTGGGCTTGGAGAATGTGAATCACCTGCCTCAATGAACTCATAATTTAAGTTCTTGGTACTCTTGGTATTTTCTTTTAAATGCAGCTTTCATTTTGGTGGCCATCTTAGAGCCTCTGCTGTCTCATCATTGGGTCTTTCCCCCTTTTCAAAGAAGTTCTCCATCAATGTTTGTTTTTTACTCATTTGTGCTAGGATTAGCTTGTGGGCTTACCAAAACTGACTGAGATGGGTGTACAATGTGGGAAAGAAGTCTGGATGGAAGTGGTAAATACAATAATGGGCAGGCCAGGCACAGACTAAAATAAGTGTTGGATTCTGACTTAAAGCCTGCCACCAGATGCAGGTGTATGTGCAATTGAAGTACATCAACTCAGTTGCCACTATAAAGCCTGCCACCAGATGCAGCTTGTCACTTGTCACTCACTAATAGGGTTTTGATATGATTCTGTGAGCAATTGATTTATTATGGTCTCTGTGCAATCAAACCTCTCTGCTAATGATAATCTGTATTTGCAGCCGCTCCCCAGTGCCAGCCTCATCACCTCAGCTCCACCTCAGATCATCAGGCATTAGATCCTCATAAGGAGCACACAACCTAGATCTCTCACATGCACAGTTTATAGTAGTGTCTTTGCTCCTATGACAATCTAATGCCACTGCTGATCTGACAGGAAGTGGAGCCCACACAGTGATGGGAACGATGGGAAGCAGCTGTAAATATAGATGAAGTGTCACTGTCTTGCCCACTGCTCACCTCCTGCTGTGTGGCCCAGTTCCTAACAGGCTGCAGATCAGTATGGTCCGCAGCCTGGGGATTGGGGACTACAGTGCTAGATCACTCCTCTTTAGCTTTCTATAGATACTCCGTGCATGTAGGTCTAGGTGTGTGGGTTGAGGTCATTCTGACCTTCAATGTACACAGAAGGAAGGGGTCACAATCGTAGCAGGTTGTTCATGATGACAAAAATAATCCATCAGTATTTGGGTCCAGTCCTTATGTTTATTATACATTACTATTACAGCTTATTTTGCTGGTATTCTTGGGTCAGAATTTCAAAGAGTCAGGGAAAATAGTGTGCATTAATGGTCATTACAATATAGGGATTCTTCAATACATATAATGTCCCCAAAGTCCTGAAAGTTGTGTGTTGCAAAAACAAGAAATTAATTGGAGACATGATAGGATGTTGCTGAGGAAGATAAAGATTCCCGTAGGAGGCAAAACCATTCCCTGGGTTGGAGTTCCCAGGGAGAGATGCGACAGAAACAGAGCAGAGCGGGGCAAGGCCAATAGTTTCATAAATTCCTGGGCCAAAGCCTCAGAATACCAATGAGCCACAGATCGGTTACTTTAAAATGGAGCTCTCCTTTCAGGAAACCAGATAATTATCCCTATGGGCCTCATAGGGTCTCATAAATCATAAAGTCTGAAGTCATAAAACTTGAATATCCATAAACAGGATTATATTTGAATGCAGTGCAGTCCATAGAAGACTATGCAGCCATAGATATTAATTTTGTCTATATTATCAGTATATATTGAGAATTATACAGTGATAGTTGTAAATGGCTAGGATATGTTTTCCCAGAGGCAAAAAGAAACACATTGAGATGGCAATACTCTATACATATAATATAATTGTGTTTTTGTAGAAAAATCTAAAAAGTATTTGTGAAGAGTGAAGGAGAGAGAAAAAGACAAAGGTGTGGGAAAATAAATTTCAGCCTCTGAAAATTGATTTTCTCGATGGGAAAGTGAAAGAAAGTAGGCAAATTATATTTGAAATGTATGTAACAAATATTCAATTACAAGTTAATAATACTAATTTTAAACTTAATAAAATTATGTGAAAATATGAACAATCAAGTATATTCCTTATTTTATTATTTATTTTAAGCTTTATTTGTAATTTTTGTGATACAGAGTCTTTCAATTTCTCTGCAGTAAAACTGTCAAACTCTATTCTTTGCTTGGCTTTATGTTTTAATGTTTTCAAATTATTTCCTTTATCAGTGTTTTACAACTGAATTTGTTTTGGCATAAATTGAGAAATGAGCCTAGTATTTGACTAAAAGCAATTGTATCAAATCCACATAATCTGCATTAAAAAGACATTATTGGAAATGTCTTCATAATAATCAACCTCACTTTCAAACTTAAACCTCCATCTCCTACTGATCATATTTTTGAAAAGATATGCCACAATTCTGAAAAACCTTTAAATAACTATTTAAATAAATAATGTATAATCTTATCAGATGTGATTGTTTTAAGAGTATCAGAAATAATTTTATATGCAATTTACACATTCTTTGAAAAATCATTCATGTTAAGTAAAATATGTGGTGTGTGGAGGAGTGTGTGCGTGTGTGTGTGTGTGTGTGTGTGTGTGTGTGTGAGAGAGAGAGAGAGAGTATCTATTAAGGAAGGTAAAGAACTAAGAAAATTAGTTTAATTGATTTTTATGGTTAAGGGTATATTCTCAGTGCTTCTGATTTCTCAATCAGAGAATTATTAATGAATCTGAAAGTGTTACAAAATTGAATCCAAAATGATCCTTTATATTCTTTTCATAAAGTTGTAATTTATATTTTATTATGCATTAGAATTAATAATAGTACATTTTAGACATTTGTTACACTTGGGTTAATATAATTATGTACTATCTATAACAAATGCTACCCACCACAATTCTCTAACTCCTACCACCCTATAAAAAATTAACCAGTGTTTTGAAAAAAGATACATGCACACCCACACACCCCCACACACAGAGGCTAAAGTTTAATTTTAAATTACAAAATCATGTGTAGTGTTCTTTCCTTGTGTTGAAAATATAATCAATTTTGCTAGTTCACATTCAGATGAATTAGTTCTTCATCAGCTTTGATGGGGTTATCACTTAGTAGATTAATGTAACTTCAGCCCATTACACATAATGGTGGTCAAATTAATTCACTAAAACTTTGACCACATTCTGGATAGTGAACCAAGGAAAAATTAATTACCTTGGGGCTATGCATCATATTATATGTAGAAGTGAATCATATGAGTATAAATTATGCAAATTATTTCTATGCATTTTCAAAATAGTAGAAAGTGTAATGTGAAGTTTAACCATTGTAAATTTCATAATTATGAGTGTTTCATTATGTATCAATTCTTTTATAAAATAATCAAATGGTTATAACAAATTGTGCTGTCATGTAACTTATGACTGAAGAAAGTATACTTTGATACATTCATTAATGAAAGCAGTTTAATTTCAACTATAAGAAAGTATTATAAACCTATTTGGTAAAATAGGTTAGCAACATAAATCTAATTATTTCGAGAAATTTCAGCCTGCTACCAATAGCAGAGAAGATATTGTAACATAAATCCAAAAATACAGCCATATTATATTTTAAATTACGTATAGAGCATAACTTTATTTATGGCTGTGATTCAGAACCAGTGTTACAACTTCCATTATTTTTTATTCATTGACTTCAGGCATATCTACATGTGACAGACTAGAACAGTGGAAAGCACAGTGAAGTAAAGCAAAAGGCCCTTTATTTTCAGACCAGATTTTCCCCTTAGTTTCTGTGAAAGTTTGAGCAAGTTATGTAACCAAATGAGGTATCTTTCCTAAAGTATAAATGGAAATAGATGAATAAACATCTAAATTTGGATAAATTGAATGGTAGAAAATCCCAAAGAAAAGCATACTTTCCCTAAAACTCTCGACAAATATCTATCAGGGGCCAGAGTATTTTAATGATATCAAAATTATAAAAAACATACCAATACAACTTTGGCTTCTACATTGTCTATTGCTTACTTGGTGTGAAACGGTAGTTTGAACATACACTGCGTTTTCGTAACACCTGTGTTTCATCACCATCCTTTCAGGCATCCGTTCATCCATACATTCCTTTCTTTATTCCTTCATTCATGTGTCCTGGATTGTATCCTAAAATATTATCATTTGTGCTATTCTTGAACATTATTATATATGCTATTATACCCACATTGGCTCTAGATGTATTATGGTTGACTTGCTAAGAATGTAGAGATAAAAGCCATAATTATTAATATTTTGACTATCTATACAGGCTCATGAAAATCAATAAAAATAAAATATCAATAAAATCAAGAAATAATACATGTCCTTTTGAAAAGAACCACTGGAAATTAGATGAGGTATTTGTAGATTGAGAGACATGAAGAGAAAAAGATGGGACATGAGGTCACAGCAGGACCTGTAAGCAGTGGGGTTTCTCAAGTGATGAAAGGAATAAAGAATAAAGAGGATAGGCCTCTGAACAAGATCCATCCAGTGTCAGGAGCCCAGTGGAGCTGCAGCCACATCTGCATATCACCAACTAGCACTGGGATTGCACCTGCTGTTTTGCATGCTGACATGTTGGAGCTATTCTTCTATTTGGTGTGGGGAAGACCCTCTTCCAAGAGCTGGCACCACGTCATCTTGTTACATATTGTGGATCTAGCAAAAAAAATCACACCTATGTCCAGAGACTTAATTAATTCAAACCACCCTGTTTATATATCTGCCACATCCTACTTTTTTTTTTTCAATCACCAAGAAAATTTGTAGTTTTATTACAGAAGTGTTTTTAATCAAGAAATATGCTGGTGAAGAGGAAAGGAAAAATTCACAACATCTTGTTATCAATTAAACACTTTGTTGTTGCTTATCTAATAAGTATATTTTGATCAACTTTATATTTTAACTTTGGAGGAACAAGAAACACTTTGAAAATAAACCCCTCCATCCTAGAGTTGCAAAGAGCTAAATTATGCCATTCTGAGGAATTTGAAAGTGGATTGATCCCCAGTCAAGCCTCAAATGAGAGTGCAGCCCCAGCCTACATCTTGATTGAAACATTGTGAGATCCTAAGCAAAGGACCCAGATAAACCGATGTTTAAATCCTGTTTTATAAAAACAATGAGGTAATAAAACTGTGTTGTTTTAAGCTGCTGTGTGGTAATAGATAACTAGTGTAGCAATAAATAATACACTTCCTCAACTTTTTCATGTTGAGTTTTTCATTAAGGCAACATTTAGCTGACAGCCATTCATGAAACGTCCTTCATTGTAATTTCAAAATTTTTATATAGTGCTGAAAAAGACACCCCGTACTTATATGTGGAAATATATCACAACACTGCGAACAAAAACGAAAACATCTGATAAGCTTCTAGATAAAATATTGTCTAAATATAAATCATAATGACACCTGTAAACTTCAATGGTTTAAAACAATGCTTATTTATGGCTCATGAGTCTATTGCTATTTAAGTTATCTTCAGAAACAGGATGGACCCCCCCACCAAAAATTCATTTCAATATTGAAACTGATAATACAACACACATAATAAAATAATATTAAATGGTGTATTACACATAGAATGAGGATTTCTGGGGGAAAGCAGGGCAGTAAAGGCTTTCAAACTGGTCTAAAAATAGCTTGAAGTGGTATGGGAAGGAACCGGCTTGGTGTTTTTATGGTGGACAGAGTGGGGCCAGGGCCACATTTCCATCTGTCAGAGGCTTACAGGGTTTCATTTCCCACCAATACCACAGGAGGGAGCACAAAGATAATATCATCAACTTTCCCAGATTTGAGGCAGAAGGGGAAGAGGGAGAGTTGAAGCTGTCAGTGATTATAAAAAATGGAGTCAGCGCTTTATTACAGTAAGTTGTATGGTGTTTTTCTGGCTTCAGTTCTGCTCTATCTTTTGTCTGGAGTTACCTGTAGGCAGTGCTGCTGAATTATCATCTAGAATAGAAATTTCTGGACAACTGAGCTTTACTCCAGCATTTTCCCAGTGGTGGTGAAAGGGATCCAGAAGGAGAGGTGAAACACTTAGATATTTGAGGACTATGGTTTGCAACTAGAAACCTGCAGCTACATATGATATTAACTGAAATAAATCATAACTGCAGCCTAGATTAAAAGGGCAGAGAAGAGACTTAGCGAAAAGCATTGCAAAATCAAATGGCAAGGGGCATGATTACAAGAAGTGTGATAATTTGGAGCCATTTTTGTAAACAATTTGCTACAGAGTAGACTCATGGAAAAAATTAAACTATCCATATCTCACTTTGTTTCATAGACATTTCAGCACATAGAATTTAACTGAAACACGGAGAAACATCACAGTTTAAATGTCACTTTCAGCCCCCTAATCCACAGGCTCAGGATTGTACTAACCAAAAATTTGAGTGGCCATCTCTTTATAATGGAAGTTGATTTTCAATCACTCTGATTTCTTCCTTGAAAAATATTGGATAATAGTACTCAATGAATAGCGGCTGAGTTCTTCTAAATTAAACTATTCAGAAATATCAATATCCAAGGAAAAGAATGTTGAGCAGGACAAAGAGACAGTGAGATTTATAGAATCCTTAATTAAACTCAGAATTAGCAGCACAGAAAGAAAGATTCCCAGGGCAGTATATCAATGCATTACATTTTCTCTTCAATTTAGAGGATTGCAAAATGAAATTACCACTTCATTGTAGGGATTTCCCTCCTTAGCAGTGCATGTCCGAACCATAAGAATGTGTGCTAAAAGTGAAAATTTAATTGGTGGAGTCTTCTAAACCTACCCAACATTTCTAATTTAATAAAGGATCCCTTGTAGTACTAGACGTTAAATCTAAGCCCTGTTCAGGCTTCACGTGCTGTCCATTGGGAAATACAACAGCATGATCTCACTTTATCAGAAAATTACTAACATGATACATGTGATCAGGGAGCTTCTGAAAAGACATTTGAGTATAAAAGTAACAGATTATTTTAGAAAAAAATTATCATAATTGGAGATGAGAGTCTTAAATAAGATAATAATTAATTAATCCATTAAACATTAACATATTTAATGGCAAATTACTAGCAGCAGTTTACTGAACATCGAAACTTAAGAGAATTCCCACTACTATTATTTAATGCTTCCCAGGAAGAACTAGAAGAACAATGAATAGATTGGCAAATATTGGCTAGTTCTTATTAATAGATGGTATGATCTTCTACTTGGAAACACATACAAGTAGCTAAAATATATGCACACTATTATAAGGGTTTGGCACACTGCTTTGTTACAGCATAACATTTCAGAAGTCGATAGCTTTCATTTATATCACCAATAACAGGATAGAAATTATATGTGTCTAGAACAGGTAGAAACTAAAATGGAATAAATACACCATACATTAAATTAACCCAAATAATAGGTTTTCCTAGAAGTTAATTCCATTATGGATGTGCAGTACTGTTCAAAGTATAATAGCATCATCCAACTGAATGCATGCCTAAACGACACTATAAATATTTCTGAATCAAATGTCCATTTAAATCTATTATATCACCATAAATTTAATATACTTTTCAATTACATAAAGTTGTTCAAAGTTTTCAATACAAGCACAAAGAGATAGTAGGCATCAAAAATGTTTGAAAAATAAAGAATGGTTGCAGTACCATATATCTAAATATATTAATGCCTTACAAAAATTAAAACAATATTGTATTAGAACAAAAAGTAATTCTGTTAGATCTTAAAATAATAGAAAGTTGTAGAAAAATATCATTTTGTTTAATACGAATATAAGGAAATAACACACACACACATACAGACACTTACCTAGAGTATGACAATATTTTAAAATGAATATTATTCTTATATTTTATACAAATAATAAATAATAAGATACTGTTGTAGGAATACATAAAACATAATTTATGATTTGTGCATGCTGAGCCTTAAGTTTAGTAATATTCTTTATACTCTTTTCAATTTTTATACAATGAATGGCATGAATGTTTTACACTTTTATTTCAAAAAGTAAATTTTTAAAATAAAAAGGCTTTTTGTGAGTAAAACAAACATACTTGAAATATTCAAAGTACAGTTTTATTAATTATCTGAAAAAATATAAAACAAAGAGACTAAATGATTTTTTCACCTGCATAAAAAGATGTAACCCTTACTTCCTTGGTTGAGACTGTATGGCATACTTATCTTTTACTTTATTTATAATAAAATCACAGACATGTGTATCAAAGAAGGGAACAGAGCCTACAGAGTGAACAATTTTCTAGAAAGTAAAATAAATGTAAAAGTTCTGAGAATTGAAATCATTCTATAAACTATCAGTTCTCAAAATGAGAGGCAGAATCCTTTCAGAGCGACTCAAAGTCAAATGTATTCATAATACTACTAAAACATTGTGTTTTCACACTTAATTCTCTCATAATCATAGAGTTTTCTAAAGCTGCATGACATGATGGTATAATTGCTCATGTGACTTATGAAGTGTGTGTGGTATTGTGTATTATTATGCATATCCTTGTGTTTCCTAGAATATTGTGTGGTAGCAGCTGAATACAGACATAGGCAGAGATATGTAATTTCTAGAGATTAACTCAATTTGCTTTCAGAGTTCTTGCTGTAGCTTTACTAGCTATTTTAAATTATAACTACAATTATCTCTGTATCCTCATTATTCTTAAATAAGTGATTATTTTGAAATCCCAGAATATTCCATATGCCTGCGAAGAAACCAATGACAAATACAGCTTTCTAAGAAGTTTCACAATATTTTAAAAATTTTTGAGAATATTTATTTATGTAAAGCTATTATTTTAGAATTTTAGTTATGTTTTCATATTAAGAATAGATATTTTATTTAAAAAGGGAGATTAGATGACTTGCTTTCTCAACCCACAGTCGTACCATCTATGGCTAAAGAACCTGACAAAAGACGAAATCCCGCATCAGAGTTCTGTATGTTAAACATAGACATGGTATTCATTTTAAAAATAAAATATTGTTACATCTTTTTAAATGAGAAATGAAAAATCTACTGATGTATCTTACCACAGTTTAATTTAAGTCCTGACCCTGAATACACATCTTTTCAATTTTCTGTGTTAAGAATTTGGATTTCCATGTCAAAGACTTCTGCTGGTTTTCTCTGGGAGAAACATATATGTAAAGGTTTAAGTTGTGAGCTGAACTACAAATATTTTTTTTCCAAGAAAGACCAATGTTACTGAAAGAATGACTTAAAGACAAATAATGGTAAATAATACTTTGGTGTTTTGCAAACATTTTCTAGAAAATGTAAAGCAAGCCACACTCTTCAAACAACTGTCAACGCTCTTTGCTAGTCAAAAAATAAATATTTTGGACAAAAATTAGAGTTTTGGAAATAGATGATGGCTTCTTAGTATTTAAATATTTTTCTTTAACATTTTTAATTTTGATAAACACAATTATTTTTATTTTAGATAGATTTCTTGGAGATCAATGGTGGTATTTAAAAATGTGATATTAATTTTTGGAAGAACTATAAAACTTAGGGAAGCAACATTTTCCAAAATAACCAATGACCAAATTATAAAGGGGTTATAGATCTATTTATAGAGAAAAATAGGCTTATTGATTTTAATATAATCACATATCAGTTCATTGGTATGTTCTCAGATTCTATTTCTTCAATTTTAGCTTGTGTCAAGATGAATATCCACAACAATTTCAAAAAGTTTAATTGCCCATCCCTTTTCTAAATTCCCTTCACATCCTTCAACTAAAACAGTATTTTGTAACAGATTGAATGTAGAAACAGATATAAGAATCCAGCTATCCTCTATTAAGCCTAACTTTAAATACATTTTCAAAAATTTAAAACCATATTATTCCTTTTACTAATTTTGTTGTTTTTTTTTGTAAAAGAGAGTTTGGCCTCCACCCTATCATTCCCTTTCAGGCTCATCTCACTACCCATATTGTTTCCAATGCTCTAGTGTGTCTAGGCCATGTTTGCTGTAGAATGACTCATTCTTCTATATTCCCTCCAAAACTTCAAGTCATTGTAGAGGGTCCCATTTTCTGACATTTCTGCACGATTTGCTGATAATATAACTATTTTTGCTTTTGATCTCACTGTTGCAAAATATTTTACTTGAAGAGCTCATTTTAATTTTTATTCACTCTCTATTATAGATCCTTCCACCAGCGACAGACACAGGCTTAGGTCTGACAATGGCTGTATGCTACAGGAGACAATCATCTGAATACCAGATACTGAGTATCTTGGAATCCTTCTTCTGACATCTACCTGCCCCTTTTGTTTCCTTGAACCAAACTTATGCTTTGTCTGGACTTTTCCCATAAAATTAGATCATTACTGGGAGACTCTTTCAGTTGTTCATTGTATATAGTCACCCTAGTGAGCTAGTGAACATCATACAAGCTCTCCCAAAATTCCAAGATATACCTAAATTTTTGGTAAACACTGTTTAGACCTAACATTTTTCTAAAAAATTCAATTACCTCCAATCAGTAGGCATAGGCAAGTGACTTTGGAACTTATGTTTTAATGTGTATGTGTGTGTGTGTGTGTGTGTGTATATATATATATATGTATTTGTTTACAATATCAATTTTTTTGGTGTGTGAAAAATAACTCTCCAAAGCAGGTGAAATTGTCCTTTCTTAAACATATATGCTATGTCTTACTTGCTTTTTTTAGTTGCTGTGGGTGTTGCCACTGTTTGAACATTTGTTTTTATGTTTTAATAGGATAACTCTATATGAAAAGTTTAGAATATATAATAGTTTAGAACACATTCTAATGATTTCTTGGTTCTTTTTTTTTTCTCCTAAAACAGGGTCTTACTCTGTTGCCCTGGCTAGAGTATAGTGGCATCATCATAGCTTATAGCAACTTCAAACTCCTGATCTCAAGTGATCTTCCTGCCTCAGCCTCCAGAGTAGCTGGGGCTACAGGTGCAGGCCACCATACCAGCTAATTCTTTTGTCTTTTATTTTTTGTAGAGACAGGGTTTTGATATTGCCCAGGCTGGTCTCAAACTCCTGGACCCAAGCCTCCCACCTTACCTCCCAAAGAGCTGGGATTACAGGTGTGAGCCACCACACCTGGCCTAATTTTTTGTACTGTTCTTTTCTGGTAGCAATGATATCCTCTTTTTAAAAGAATGATTGGTTTCACAAATAAGTTTATATAATGGTCATCATTTTTCCTTAAGAGTTTGATATTATCTGTCCAGATATTTGAATTGTTTTGGGTTTTGTGTGTGTGTGTGTGTGTGTGTGTGTGTGTGTGTATGTGGGAAGCTTTCTAGATATTGCTTCAATTTTTTCCATGATTATTCGATAGCCCTTTACTTATTTCTAATTTAGTTTCATTAAATTCTTTGGGGCCATTATTCTGTCTACCACATGAAAGACAGAAGAAGTGCCCATAAGTAACAAATAGAAGGAAAACAAATTTTTATTCAATATCCACCACAGTCTTTGAAAGAACAATGTTCAATTCCAACCTTGTCTCAACACATCTTTTTGCTGGTATTATGGTAGTTATGGTATAGAAAAACCATAAATTTATGATAATAGTTACAGTAAATGGCAATATGCAACTATAGTTTCCAATTATATTAAAATATTGTCATTTGGTAAAGAGCTATATTCCAGAGACTGTTAAGTACTTCCCTATTTTTGTGCATTGAGAAAAGTGCTGACATGATAGTAGTATTTGCTCAATCTTCATTGAAGACATAATATTTCCAAAATAGGATGTAAGTGTGCTACTGTCTGTGATTTGAAAAATCTGTGTTATACTTCTGGATACATGTCAGTTTTGTGAACTGGGTTGAGGTATTATTCTATAAATCAGGAAATAAATACTATAATAATTACCTCATATCTCACTATTGTACCATTTAATAGAATATCTGCCCATATGTTACTAATTATGTATATATTGAATGAATGAATGACTCTCATGAGAACTAATTTTCCCTAAACATATGCTATACTGATTAATTATATGAAGTCTGATAATGTTTTTCAAGGGCATTCTATCTATGTAAACAAAGTGAGTTTATTACTTTGTCATTTAATTGTGGCATTAGGCCAATTCAGTCTTCTCAGCTTTCTCTGGCTTTAAGATTGGAGTTACATGCCTAGGAAACCAATAGCTAAATGAAACTAGAATATGCCTCTATGCAAGTGAATAAGCTTTGAATTCAAGTCTTCTGAATTGAAGTAAATTATTCAGATATGGAGGCTCATTAATATACATGAATGGTTTGGTCAGGAATCCAAATCTATTCCAGAGTTTTCTGTGGTTCAAATTTTGGATTTTAGATTTTGGATATCAACAGTATTCATTTGGACAAATTTACAATTACCTTAGGAAGTTTCAGGATGTTTTCTATTCAGCATGAAATGGAAGCCGTAAGATATAACATCAGAAAAAAATTAAATTATCAGCATGAATTCAGAACTGGCTTTGCAAAAAATACCATATTTCAGGACTGATCAGCATTGCAGAGCTCATTAACAGAATAATTAAGAATTGTTGTTGACTCTAATTAAATTATATTAGAGATAATAGAAGCCAATACAATACCTATTATGCAGTGATTATCAAATACACTTATGGCTGTTTATAAACCACATGATATTTGGAGAATAGATTTCTAAAACAGGAAAAACAGTTAGAGCCCCTTATGGTGCTCTCAGGTTAGCTTTGCAGAGTCTACCAACTTTAAACCCCGGTATTCATGGTATTCATGTCAAACAAGTAGAAGTTTTCAACAAATACGGTACTACATGTATGTGTGTGAGAGAGAGAAGAAGAACGAGTACAACAAACAGCAGATATATGCTGTTCCACAATTCTAGTAAAGGGAGGTCCTATTTTAGTTTAAAGCACATAGAACTCAAAAAGGTCTCCCAAGAGAGCAGATCGATATCATGGGTATCAATACTATCTATCCCTTACATAGGCTATATTTTTTTTTGTGTGTGTGAGCAATCATCAGAGCATCTAATTTATAAAAAGATGCAATGATTTTATTTTTATTGTAAATCAACAATTTATAATTGTATAAATTTATGGGGTACAAAGTCATGTTATCATTCATGAAGACAAGGTGCAATAATTAAATCAAACTGGTTAACATACCCATCACCTCAAAATACTTAACATTTTTGTGGTAAGAACATTTGAAATTTACTGTCTTAGCAATTTTGAAACGTATAATACTCTAGTATTAATATATTTACCATGCTGTCCAACAGAACTCCAACTTATTTGTTTCTATAATAGTTTGGGAAAACGGGGTGTTATATACAGATAAAACTAGAAGTTATTTTGGGTCTTCTGAAGTTAAAATGAGTATCTACCCACATCATTCAAGTCGTCTAGAGCAGTGTTGGCTTTTCTGACCTATACAATTCAACATGAGAATCATAATCTACAGGGTTTAGGAGCTCCAAAGTGGCCTATAGTATAAAAATACATTTAGAGCTTATGCATCTTTGTACCATACTTATAAGCAGTGTGTTTAAACCAGATACCTAAGCATGGAATTGAGAGACAGATCTTACCGTGTAATAGCTTACCAACTAGGCAACAAGAAGCTATTTCATAGTTCAACGTTGATCATTATGTTCACCATCATAGTGAAAGAATATTGAATCAATGTTTGTTTTCCACTTAAATTATCTGAATTACAGATCAGAGTTATTGAAGATCACCAATAAAGAATTTGTGCCTATATTATATAATGCCTCGATAAATTACAATTATTATGGAGCAAATTCTTTGGATTTTAGCTATCATAAAAAAGAAACTTTCCAAATAATCATATATTTATATTTAGTATTCAATTAATCTAATGTTATCTAAATCAAAAAAATATTATTTCTACATTCTTATGTGTATGGCAAACATTTAGCATGCTTTTGACCTTATTATTTTCAAATATATAGCATAACATAAATGAATATTCCATTAATGTATATTACGCTACTTAGGTTTTCCTAGATGTATCCTTAACCATGTTAAAAAGTAAGTAGTTTTAAAAGAATTGATGTTTTTATGTTTACATGAAGTAGAGCTCTTAAAAATTATTTATATTAAATTACTTGTTTTCCGGTTTGCCATTTTTGAGTATTGATATTTTTTTCTGTATGTAGGTACCAAATTTTGGATAACATTGAATTCATTTTTTATATTTTAATAACTATAAAATTATTAGATATGACTGATGAATGGAAATAGACTGCAACTGGCACTGGTTAATATAAATCACAACCAATTTCAATTTCAAAATAACTTATTATTGAATAAAATTTTTGTTTGTGGATGTACAAATTTCTGTCCATCCATGAAACGCACATGAATTTAGTCTCATGAATACATACCTACATTTATGTGTGTATATATGTGTCTATATATACATGTAAATATATAAGAATATACATACACATAGGTAATTTATTTCTAGGTGATTTAACAAAGGTACATTTTATTATTGTAATTCTTTTTTTTTTTTTTTTTTTTTTTTTTGAGACAGAGTCTCACTCCCTTGCCCGGGCTAGAGTGAGTGCCGTGGCATCAGCCTAGCTCACAGCAACCTCAAACTCCTGGGCTCAAGCGATTCTCCTGCCTCAGCCTCCCGAGTAGCTGGGACTACAGGCATGGGCCACCATGCCTGGCTAATATTTTCTATATATTTTTTAGGTGCCCAATTAATTTCTTTCTATTTTTAGTAGAGACGGGGTCTCGCTCTTGCTCAGGCTGGTTTTGAACTCCTGACCTTGAGCGATCCGCCCGCCTCGGCCTCCCAGAGTGCTGGGATTACAGGCGTGAGCCACAGCGCCCGGCCTATTATTGTAATTCTTGAGATAAATAAGTGAAATTTACATTTGTTGACCAAGGAGAAAAAGGTTTTTTAATAATTTTTACATAGCAAGCAGCACATTTAAACCAAGTTCTGCCTATTAAGAATGTTTAAGTCTTTTCATTATATTACATTGCCGCTCCTCAAAATAATATCTGTGTGGTTAAATCTAAAAGGTAACATTTGATTTTGTTTTTGATTGATTCATAGCTATTGGATTTTATTTTAGTCTAAGAACCAGCAGTGTATTGGAACTGAATTTTGATATTTATAAATTAAAATATTGCCCATTCACTTTTTCCCATTTAAGACACTAGTTGCTTTTTTTCCTGTTCTCCTCTCCTTTTCTCCCTTCCTCTCTTCTCTCCCCTTCTCATCTATTCTCTCTCTAGTCAGATATAAGCAGGAGACTTTTGCTGTGTTTCTCTGGTTAAAATGTTTGGGGGCAAGTCTAGGCTGTTACTGAGTGTTAATTTATGCAATTGAATAGCTTCCAAATAGCCCAACAGACATGATTGAATTAATTTTAGTACTCGGAGAAATTACATTTTTTTGTCCTAAGACTCCAAAGAGGAACATAATGGTGAATAGTTAAGTGTAGGGCACAGCCTATAGTTAGTAAATCAATTTATGGACTGCCTTTTGTTTCCTAAATTGAATATTCTATGTAAATGCAAACTGCTTCTCTTAAAGGCTTAAAATCAAAGGTTAAAAAATAATAGTCATGACTTAAAGTCAAAAGTAGGAGGCATGTCTGCGTTGTTCAAATCACTCAAATATATTTCAGCACAGTTTATTTCAAATTCATGACAGACAGGATATTATTAAAAATATCTTCAAATCTTGCCCTACTTTCCCGGGCCAACTAGCTTTAAAAAATCAATGCTAGGGAATCTCTTTGGTGGGAAATATACATAATCTCCTCATTTTGAATAATTCTCTGTTTCCCATCCGTTGGTTTTGTAGGAATCAGTTTATTGATTCATAGTCTTTCTTATTTAGCTAGCTGTTTCCAGTATTGTTGGTATGAAAAACATACTTGATTACCTGCTTAACAAGTGTTTTCTTTCTTCTATAGAGTGCTCTCATTTGTCCACACTCTATTCATGTTGAGTAAGGCAGAGTAGAGGATGAAAAAATTCTGTGGACTGCATTGTTTTATACCTCTGATTTAACCAATTTTTAAATTGCCATACCTCCAGTTTTGAAGTGAGCTAATGAACTGTTTGGATCTGTTTGGAGTTGAGATTCTAATATCAACATTCATGAATGTTCCAGTTGACAGAATTAGCAAATGTCTATGTAGGCCAGTGTTCTTTAACTGTAGTAAATATAAAATCATCACATCCAATTTTAAAATTATATTAAATTTTATTAAATGGAAGCATAATGCAATGATTTTAAAGATTTTTTTTTTTAACTGCATTTGCTCTAGAGGCATGGTGTTGTCTAGTGAAAATCATTACTGTGAGAATTTTACTTATAAACTTCTGTGTTTTCTGGGATAATCCTTGATTATAAAGTACATTTCAGCCTTCAAGTTCGCTTTGTTTTGCTGTTATTTGCTTAAAGTAATAAAGAGAACAATATTGATTATCCACCCTAATTAAAATGAGCCATAAAACTTTACTTTTATTAGACTAAAATGATCTAAAATATCAGTGATTCCATGAAGATTGTAAATAATGTAACATGTTACTTCTGGACACATCAGGAATTAAATCCAAACATGTCAAGACAACTGTCTGTACAGCTGGTACCTGTGAAACTTACTGTATGACACTGATGGTTTATAATACAGATTACCTCCAGAATACCCGGCATGTATGCTGGCAATGAAGTGTAGCTTCCATAGCATTTTTTTTTTTTATTGTTCTGTTGTTTGAGTTATACATTTCTGATTAGGGACCATCAAATTGGTCCTAGAGTTAAGATCAATAAAACTTTTCTGGTGGCCATAACAAAAGCAAAGAGGTAGAAAAATATTTCTTTCCTTAATTTTTTTTGAAGAACTATTTCTACATTCCACTTGACTTCAGCTAAAGAAAACTGGTCTATAAAAACGGCTTTTTAATATTATAGAGTGAAATGCCACTTAAAGGGCTACATTTCCAAAGACAGCTTCTGAAAATGACCCCTATGTCCTGTGTGCTAAAAGTAATCGCCCTCTTTTCTGCAACGAGGAATTTTATTAATTCCCAAAGTTTTATAATCTTTATATTCATCATATTACCTACTATATCATGGCTCACTTCTTAAAAATCAGGACAGTGTTCTGAAACTGGTATCTGACATTTACTTGACTGAAAAAAGGCATCATTTAGTATGAACTTTCATTTTGATCTTTCCATACCCTGATTCCATTCCAATTACTTTTTTCCTTCTTCAAGGCTCAAAACCAGTATTCAGTGAACATGCTCATTTTTTAAATGACTCATCTAAGAAATAAGATTTATTTATGCCCTAGATGTCCAGAATATAAACACTTTAATATTATTTTTTTCTAACAGCTGGGTGATTATCACTAAAGAAGAGCGTGTGTTTAGACCCTGTGACATTCCATACTTACAAGATGCAGTTTAATGTAAATAAAATCTGTGAAGCCTGAAGGTTAAATTGATATTTAGGTGCCAGATAGTGTCTGTGGGTGCTACACTCACATGGTAAAGAGATGACGTAAATAACTGTTTTAAAAGAGAATGGTCAAGCCCTATAGTTTCTTCCACTATATTTTAATATGTTTAATAGCCTTTCGTTCTTCCATTTAGACATAAGTCAGTAAATATATGACTACCACTAATATAATAATTTTCCACAGCACGAATCTAGAACTCCACCACTGACTCAACTATTTGGAGGAGTAACTAGAATATTCTGAGGCTGTGTATATAATGTCTGTGACTTTAATTATGCATCTCCTTTAAGAATGTTGTTGGCAAAGTCTTTGGACATAATAAATTTGAAACACAGATACCAAACTCTTCATAAGGCTATACTTTGTCACTCAAAATAGCAAATTATTATTATACAACTTCTTTCTTTTGTGGTAGAAGACAGAGAAATTGAAAAGAATTTAACCAGAGGAGGCTGAGAGATCATTTTAGAATATATTTTACATTGTTAATGAATCTCTGCTTTTTTTGTGGTGAAATCTATTGCAATATAGTTTCACACATAAATATATTTATACATACTCCATTGAATTAAGACAATGGTATTAAGATGAGATTGAAAATGTTATTTAAATTCCTAATAATTAAACAAAGAGAAAGAAACATTATAAATATATTATCTTGCACAAAATGATAGATGTAGGGAAGATAATATCCTAATCTACACTTCAACATAGGTCTAATCATCTTTATAGTCATTATTCTAATACCTACTTTTCACTGTTTAAAATAACCTTTCACAAGTTAATTTTGTAATATACTCAAATTAGTTGCTTTTATCTCTGCCAAATGCTGAATTATTTTCAGCATGAATCACAGCATCATTCTGGAGACTCTTCCTCTGTTTTAGGGACCCAATTTGAAATTTCTCATAAATTAGTGGATCCATCCATTTTAAAACATACATTTGCAGCTCATTAAATTTCAAGCATTTGGTGAAAATCAGGAAGAAGAATCTGTTTCTCTAATTCCCTTAAATGAGGAACTTCCTTCATTCAGTCCCGTAATCACTTCCTAACCCATTATGCTGCTTATATTTCCAGTATTTCCAACACTTCTCATTCTCTGAAATTCTTATGATAGTCATTAGTTTATAAGTCTCTGTCTTTATGAGGGCCATAATTGTGTTTTTATTATTCACTAATTTGCCCATTATTCATTTAAAAAGTCTCTTGTATCATAGAATTTAAATAAATATATGTTGAATAAAAAACATTTTGAAAATGAGCAATATGTTAATGGCATTCCACAATATTAAGGATAAGTTTTTAGAATGGCATATATTCATATTCTCCAATACTTGTGGCCTAGAATATTTATCTGGTAATTTATTATTATTACTCAAATTCCATAAATTCTATAGTTCACTTAAAACTTGATTTAATTACATTCATTTTGATTAACATGATTACAATTTGCAAATGTTTAATTAAACATTTTTGAATAAATGTTTCCAGATGTTGATTCTTAGAGGTATTTTACAACATTTTTCTTCTCATCTCCGTCTATTAAAACTGATTTTATACATGCTAGGTCTTTTAACAGATATGTATTTTAAGAATATTAAAAAGTCAATGAACACTAGAACGAATACAAAATGGATGGTAGGTATTCCATGGCCTCAGATTATATTTCAAGAAAAATTATAACAACTGGAAAATATGGTATTCCCTAATTGTTACTCCTGTGGTGTGGTATTAGTTTAAAAAAATAAAGAAAGAAATGAAAAGAAAACCAAAATACTTTAACTTCTTAACAAGGAGGATAATGATAATGTGACTTCAAAACATATTTATTGAATGGAGTGAGTAGTTCAAGTCAATTTTTGTATTGATATATAAAACCATTCTCATGTTTTCAATGTTTTAGAAGAAAAACTTTCACATTATATTTCAAGATAGTTTTCCAAATATATTCTGAGTTAGTGAATGAGTTTTACTCAGGTATCTTTAAAATGTAACTCAGTCTCTGGTTGCCAAGTTGAAACTTCTGTGCCCTGATAAAATAAGCTTAGAAAGATTGAACAAACATTATGGGTATGTATTTAGCCAAATCCTAAAATCCATTCATATTTTCCTACTATAGTCTCACTTTCATAATATACTAAATCACAACTGTATGGTTTTAGTATTAATTATGACTCAGGATACATTTATAAAAATAAAACATACCTTAAATTGTAACCTGATTAAAATAAATATTCATCAACCACGATTTCAATTATTTTTTTAGATGGAAGGTATCTACTTATTATAGTTTGTAATTGGGACCTTGAGTCCGTAAGTAGAGTTTTCAAACAAAACTCAATTTTAAGAATATGTAAAATTGATTTCACAGCTACAGAAAACTATCTGAAGTAATGTATCAAGAAACATAATAAATGGCAACATATTATATTGAGGAGCTTGTCTTATGGTCTGTCACAGAGGTCACTCTTTGCCTCCATCCGATTTAATATCCTATTTAGCATTTTAATTAAGAATTTAGAAGAGCAAGTAAATGGAATATTAATAAGGTTCTCATATGATACAAAATAGAGAGGTGTTACAAAGCATATCAAAAATAGAGAAATAACATAAATAGACATAAAGAGATTAGTAGCAGGGACAGTAAGGAACAAAATGAAGTATGTTTTAGAAAACATGAGTTAATGTACATTTCAAAATTCGGGCATGTATGTTGTTTTAAAAAATGTTCAGGTGAAGAAGATAAAAAGGAAAAACATGTAGTACATGGGGAATATTTGGACATACATTATTGTACCTTGTGCAAAGCTGTTACCTACATTCAACTATAGAAATTAAGATCAAAATTAATGAATGAAATACTAAATCCAATCCAACATTTGCATGGCCTGGAGTAGGAGTATAAATTAATAACCATATTTGATTAAATCATTAAAATAAGCTTTTGTTTAATTAAATAATTAAAATAAGTTTTATAAGCCAAAACAAGCAACGTTCTATTGTCCTAGATTGAAAACATATCTTTATAGTCACGTGAACGGCCAGGTATGAGTTTTGAATCCTCACCTGTAAGAATTCTGTCCTGGAATATGATGATATGAGGAACTCCAGCATGCTGACTCTTAGAGTTCTATCTTTGTACCACACAGCAAGATTCCTGGCACTCATCTTTGTGACATCTCCACCTACATATTCAAGTACTGTTCATAGCTTTGTAAACAACAACTGCATGACCTTCTCTCAGGCCTAGGGATGCTCATGCCAGTAGCATGATCTTTCCTCAGGACAGCAGAGCTCAGGACAAAGCCAAGGCCAGCCCTAGACATGAGCTCAGTGTAGGTATGGGAAGAAGTCCAAAGTCCTGGGATCCTGGACCATAGCCTCCAGGTTGACAAAAGTTAAGTCCACAAGATTGCTTGATGCTATGAATGTCTTAATCAGTGGTAAGAGATACAGCAAGAGAAGTGACAGAATATATAATCTATAGCATGGCCCAGGCAAATAATCTCTCTCTTTTCAGCCTTTCAAAATTGGACAACAAAATATATAAAAGACACCATTATTGTGTCATTAAACTACACAGCTGATTGAAAGCAAGATATTAAGAATTATAGGGAGACAGAGTTTGTATGACCTTACATCCATAGTACAATGGCAGGAACATATATCTTTAATGGATTACAACAGATAAAACTGAAAACCTGTGCTTCTAACTGAATAGCTTATGGTCACAAATTCTTAGGTTGCTTCCCTGGAAGCAGAGCCTGAGACTGGGATTTAGATGCATATGGTTTGTTAAGGATCCTCTATCTCAGGAGAAAAGGAAGGAGGTGAACAAGAGGGCAAGGAATGAGATAACAACTTGGTCTAACTTCAGTCTGACTCCATGAGAATCTGTGCAGCATAAACCGTCCCACTGATTAGTCTCAGCTTGAGGCCAGGGGAAGTTTTTAAGTAAGCCTGTGTTAGCCATTGACTGTTGGGTTCCCCTATAGTGGAGCGTAACTAATCAGGCACTTGTGACTGCTGTTTGGACAACAGTAAATCTTTGAAAGAGGAAGCATCTAGGCCTCATTAAAAGTAAACTCTCATCCAGGCATGAAGACTCACCCTATGAATCTAGGACTTTGGGAGCCTAGGTGAGAGGATCACTTGAGGCCAGGAGTTCAAGATCAGCCTGGGCAACAGCGATGTAAAGAGACCTTATTGCTACAGAAACAGAACAAAACAAAAAACAAATAAACAAACAAACATAAAAACAGGTATGGTGGTACCTACCTGTAATCTTAGCTTCCTGGGAGGCTGAGGCAGGAGGATCACTTCAGCCCAGGAGGTGAAAGAGGGAGACCCTGTCTCTAAAAAATAAAAATAGAATAAGAAAACTCTCAAGACAGCTGGGATACTGCTCAGATATTTTAGCTTCTCACATTTAGTTTGTTGCAGTTAGACATGGCTTCTCTAAGAGATTGGTTGGACATAATTTCTGGGAAAATTATAGGAAGTAGTTTAGTCAATGACAGAACACATTGCTGCAATTGGTTGAAGGCTATATTTGATACTCATTATCTAACTCTTCTACTGTCCATTCAAGAGTCTTTTTAACTAGTGTTTCTGTTGGTTGTTCTGAGTCATGGTTACCACGCACTTTCAGGTTGTGTTGCTTTACCGGCCCGTTTGAAGTTAAACCTAGGCAGAGGAGTACCAAGAATACCCAGAGGATTTCCTGACCGATAATCACATTTTGTCTTGCCCCCATTATGCAACAGCAGCCTTCATTAGAGTCACAGTTAATTACCTTTGTCAGTGTGGTACTTTCCTCGCACACCTGATGGTCTATTGGCACAAAGAGTCTACATCTCCAGGCAGCAGTTAGAGCTTTAAGTCTAGTAATGCTCTTACTGTATCTCCTTGCAGAAGTGACCCACTTTAGACTTAGGGAGCATAATGCTGAAAAGACAGGAAGCATAAATGCCTCAAGTGGTCTCTAGGTGTGATGGTGAGTGAGAATACTACTACTTCTTCTCCTTCATTCCCAGAAATCTTTCTCCTATCAGAAACAAAACACTATATCATGGCCATTGGTTTAAATATTGCACCACATTCTAAATGGGAGAACTCATACCCTTAGAGTTTCTTCTTCAAGCTCGCACCTCAGCTGTTTTATTAAGAGGCTTTTCCTTGATTTATCAGAAAAGCAGTTTGAGGACACTGCAGTTTGAGGCTGCACTGTGGTCATGTGCACATCAAGCAGCACTTTTGCTAGAAAGGGTTCTCGTTTTGCGAACATGTTATAAGAAGTCCCATTTTGGTAGATCAGGTATGTTATAAGTATTTAAATAGTGAGACTGGCTCAACCACAGCATAAAACGAAAAAAAAAAAAAAAAAGCCATTTCTGGGGTATGTGACAGTCCCATTCAGGAAAAATTATTGTTCTTTCCAGATTCTAAGGAGTTCGTTGTAATCAAATTGCCACCAAATGCCTATTGCTCTACTTGCACTTCATTACAGGCTGAACATTAGTCTCTGTTACTGGCAGAGAAGGTACTCAGCAACAACAACAGTTAGATCACGTTAGTGTGAGAGAGAGCCCATGCTACTGGACCTACACGTAGACTCTATCTATGCTTATTACTTTCATGATTTTATGGCACAAGTAGTGGTATACGCAAGAACACAAATTGGCTAGCAGATTTTAATTTTTTTTTATTTTAGAAAATTATGGGGGTACAAACATTTTGGTTATATGTTAAGACTTTGCCACACCTCAATCATAATTTGAGATGTACCCTTCCCCACCTACGATGCTCAGCGCATCCATTATTTGTCAGTTTACCCACCCCCAACCTCCTATCCCCAAAGAATATTACCACTGTGTGAGCACCTTAGTGTTGATCAGTCAGTTCTAGCTTGATGGTGAGTACATGTGGTGCCTATTCTTCCACTCTTGTGATACCTCACTTCGGAGCATGGACTTAAGCTCTACCTAGGAAAATATAAGAGGTGCTAGATCACCATAATTTTTAATAATTGAGTGATATTCCATTGTATACATATACCATATTTTATTAATCCACACATGGATTGAAGGGCACTTGGGTTGTTTCCACATCCTTGATATAGTGAATTGTGCTGCCAAAAACATTCAAGTGCAGATGTCCTTATTATAGAATGACTTTTGTTCCTTTGGGTTGATGCCTAACAGTGCTATTGCTGGATCAAATGGTAGTTCTACTTGTAGCTCTTTGAGGTATCTCCATATTACTTTCCACAGAGGCTGCACTAATTTGCACTCCTACCAGCAGCGTAAGAGTGTTTCTATCTCTCTACATCCTTGCCAGCATTTGTTGCTTTGGGATTTTTTTGATAAAGGCCAATCTTACTGGAGTTAGGTGATATCTCATTGTGGTTTTGATTTGCATTTCATAATGATTAGAGATGTTGAGCATTTTTTTATGTTTGCTGGCCATTATTCTGCCTTCTTTTGAAAAGTTTCTGTTCATGTCCTTTGCCCATTTATTGATGGGGTTGTTTGATTTTTTTCTTGTTAATTTTTTTAAGTTCTAGATAGATTCTCATTATCAGCCCTTTATCAGATATGTAGAGAGCAAATATTTTCTCCCATTCTGTATGTTGTCTATTCGTTCTAATGATAGTATCCTTGGCTGTACAAAAGCTTTTTAATTTGATTAGGTCTCCTTTATTTTTGTAGCTGCTGTGATTGCTTTGGGGGTCTTCATCAATTCTTTGCCTAGGCCAATGTCTGAAAGAATCTTCCCTACATTTTCTTTTAGGATTCTTAAGGTTTCATGCTCTAGGTTTAAATATGTTATCCATCATGAATTGATTTTTGTAAGAGGTGAAAGATGGAGATCCACTTTGAATCTGCATGTAGCTATTCTGTTTTCCCAGCACCATTTATTGAAAAGGGATTCTTTTCCCCAGTGTATATGTCTTTTTGCTTTGTCAATGATTAGATGACAATATGCAGATGGTTTCACCTCTGGATTCTCAGTCCTGTTCCAAAGGTCTGTGTCTCTATCCTTCTTCCAATATCATGCTGTTTTAGTTGCTATAGCTTCGTAGTACAGCTTGAAGTCTGGTAGACTTAAACCTCCCGGTTTGTTCTTTTTGCATATAATATTGCTTTGGCTATACTAGATCTTCTCTTCTTCCATACAAAGAGTAGAATTATTTATTCTAAATCTGTAAAGAATGATGCTGGTACTTTGATAGGGATGGCATTTTAGATTTTAGATCACTTTAGATAGTATGGACATTTTAACGATATTGATTCTACTAATCCATGAGCAAGACATATTTTTCCATCTGTTTACATCTTCTACAATTTCATTTCTTAGTGTTTCATAGTATTCCCTGTATATGTCTTTCACTCCTTTCATTAAATATATACCTGGCTATTTGATTTTCTTTGAGGATATTATAAAAGGTACTGTGTTTTTTATTTGAATTTCAGCTTGACTGTTATTGGCACATAAGAATGCCTCTGATTGGTATGTATTAATTTTGTAATCTGAGACATTACTGAATTCATTTATCAATTCCAGGAGTCTCTTGATTGAATCCTTGGGGTTTTCTAGATATAATATCATATCATCAGCAAAGAAGGTGAGTTTGATCTCCTCTGTCCCCACTTGGAGGTCCTAAATTCCCCTCTCTTGTCTAATTTCTCTATCAAGGACTTCTAGCACTACGTTGAATAGAAGTGGGGATAGTGGGCATCCTTGTCTGGTTCCAGATCTAAGTGGGAATGGTTTCAATTTGTCTCCATTCAGTATGATATTAGCTGTGGGTTTATCATATATGGCTTTGATAATTTTAAGGTATGTCCCGTCTATGCCTAGTTTGCTAACTTTTTATCATAAAGGTGTGCTGGACTTTGTCAAATGCTTTTTATGCATCAATTGAGAGAATCATATGATCTTTGTTCTTGCTTTTATTTATGAGGTGAATTGTGTTATAGATTTGCATATGTTGAACCAGCCTTGCATCCATGGTATAAAGCCCACCTGGTCATAGTGAATTATTTTTTTTTATATGCTGTTGGATTCAATTTGCTAAAATTTTGTTGAGGATTTTTGCATCAATATTCGTGAGGGATATTGGTCTGTAGTTTTTTGTTGTTGTTGTGTCCTTTCCTGGTTTTGGTATCAAGGTGATGTTGGCTTTATGGAATGAGTTAGGGAGGAGACCATCTTCCTCAATATTGTGGAATAATTTCTGTAGTGTAGGTATGAGTTCTTCTTTGAATGTTTGGTAGAACTTGGAAGTGTAGCTTTCTGGTCCAGACATTTTCCTTTTTGGAATATTTTTAATTACTGCTTCAATTTCTGTGCTTGATATTGGTTTGTTCAGGTATTCTACTTCCTCCTGGGTGAACTTAGGGAGGTTGTATGTTTCCAGGTATTTGTCCATTTCCTCCATATTATGTAGTTTTGGGGCATATAGGTTTTTATAGTATTCACAGATATTATTTTGTATTTCCGTGGTGTCTGTTGTGACCACTCCTTTTTCATTTTTAATTGAGTTTATTAGAATCCTTTTCCTTGAAGTTCTTGTCAATCTGGCAAGAGGGCTGTCAATTTTGTTTATCTTTTTGAAAAACCAGCTTTTGGTTTTGTTGATCTTCTGTGTAATTCTTTTGTTCTCAATTTCATTTAGTTCTGCTTTGATCTTAGTTATTTCTTTTCTCCTGCTAGATTTGGAGTTGATTTGCTCTTCCTTTTCCAATTCCCTGAGACTGTTTGTTCAATTGTTGATATTTGAGCTTTCTGCTTTTTAGATGTGAACACTTAATGCTATTATTTTTCCTCTCAGGAATGCTTTTGCTGAGTCCCACAGATTTTGATAACTTGTATCCCCATTATCATTACGTTTGAAGAATGTTTTGATTTCTCTCTGTATTTTCTCGTTTACCCAATAGTTATTCAACGACAAATTGTTTCATTTCCACGATTTTGTGAAGTGATGTGTATTTTTGTTATAATTGAACTCTAATTTTATACCATTATGATCTAATAAGATACATGGTATTATTTCCATTTTTTTGAATTTGTTCAGGTCTGATTTGTGGCCTAGTATGTAATCAATTTTGGAAAAAAGTCCATGAGCTAATGAGAAGAATGTATATTCGGCCTTATTTGGGTGGAATGCTCTGCAGAGATCTGCCAAATTCTTTTGTTCTAGAGCTCTGTTTAAGTCCATTATTTCTCTGCTTATTTTCTGTTTAGAAGATCTGTCCGGTTCATTCAGTTGGGTGTTGAAGTCCCCAGCTATTATGACGTTATTGTTTATCATGCTATTTAGATCAGACATGGTTTGCTTTATGTATCTAGATGCTCCTGAGTTGGGTGCATAAATATTAAGAATTGTTAAGTCTTCC
Organism: Lepilemur ruficaudatus; assembly: GCA_963574885.1. Classification (NCBI taxonomy): domain Eukaryota; kingdom Metazoa; phylum Chordata; class Mammalia; order Primates; family Lepilemuridae; genus Lepilemur; species Lepilemur ruficaudatus. The sequence goes on along the minus strand of CAUYRT010025262.1, from coordinate 17,091 downwards.
TGTTGGATCTTCCTTTTGACCATCATATAGTGGCCGTCTTTGTCTTTTCTTACTTTTGCTATTTTAAAGGTTATGTTACCTGAAATAAGTATGGCTACCCCTTCTTTCTTTTGACTTCTATTTGCTTGGGGGATTGTTTTCCAATTCTTAATCTTGAGCCTGAAAGCATGTTTGTGGGTTAGATGTGTTCACCCCAGTCACACAGAGAAAGTGACGTTTCTCCTTTCTCCCTACCTCCTTGGGTGTAGCCTGTCCTGCTGGGCTGGGGAAGGGGTGTTGCCTGAGACCACCGCATGTTCCAGTCCAGAAAACCTCTTCTGCTGTTTCTCCCCTCTTTGAAGGGCAGGATCTGCCCCGCCATAAGGGAAGTCAAGCAAGTCTAGCCACAGAACTGGGGGAGAGGCGCTGCCAGAGACCATGGGAAGGAAAGAGGTTTCTCTCTTTACAGGCAGGGGACAAGCTCCTCAAAGCTGTGGGGCAACTCAGCCGGGAAAGCGGCTTCTCTCATTACTCCACCCCTTCAAAGGCAGGGTTTGACCAGCCAGCGCAAAAAGACAGGCTGGAGTCGGAAAGTTCAGAAAGCGGCTTCTGTGGTTACTCCACCCCTCCAAGGGAGGAGCCTGGGCAGCGTGAGGCAGAAGCGGCCGGGCGGGAAGCTCCTCTGAGGCTGCGGCTGAGGCCCGGGCTGTAGAACAACTCAGCCCGGAAAGCGGCTTCTCTCATCACTGCGCCCCTCCGCGGGCAGAGTTTGGTAGGCGCCAGGAAGGAGCGGCTCCTCCAAGCCCTGGAGCAACTCAGCCAAGAAAGTGGCTTCTCTTGTTACTCCCCTCCTCCAAGAGCAGGGCTTGCTCTGCTGGGCAGGGGCAGTGGCGCCGCCTGAGACCGTTGCCTGGGCCTGCCCTGCTGGGCTGGAGAAGGGGCAGCGTCCATTTTGGCAACAGCACCACGGCGTTTCCAGGCTATGGTCCCCCAAAATGGCGGCCGCCCACCCCCTGAGAGCCGGCACTGAAGACCACTGTTCTGGGGGCAGCGGGTGCTGGACCTGGCAGACGGTCTCAACAAGCTGCCGGCTGTCCCCTCCGCTTCCCTGACGCACTGACTCACGTCGGTCCAGTAGAGAGTCCCACACACTCCATCCCGCCCTGCACCGTCTGAATCTTCGACAGTTTCCAGGGCCAGAGCCTCTCCCTCCGCGTGCACCTCCCCTGGTCTGGACCCAGCAAGCGCCAGAGGTGAGAAGCCTGTTCCCAAACTCCCTCGCGCGGATCCGGGATGTGTCCGCTCAGACCTGACCCTCCCCTGCCCTGTGTAGACCTGGCATGGCACACTGCAGAGTCCAAAATGTCCCCCGACTTTGTCTCTTCTCCACACTGCCCGTCAGCCTGCGCCTCAACTTCGCCCTGACTTCACACACTTCCCTGCCTGAGTGGGTGTGGAGGTCGGTGGAGGGGAGTCGTCCTCCTGTGGGTCAGACCATGTTTCCCCACTCCGCCAGCGGGCGCAGCCGTGTCCCACGCTCTATTCCCTATTGTGTACCTCACACTCTACAAACTTAGTGGTCGAGTCTCCAATTCACCTTTTTTTTCCCCAGTGCTGCTTGTCCCATACTGCTTCTCTGCAGATTCACGATGCTGTTCCTGTGGGAGAGCGATCCACTCGTGTGTAGCTGTCAGCATTCTTGGCCTCCCACTCCGGGAGCAGAGACCCAGGAGGAGGTCGCCACTAATCCACCATTCGCCCCGCCCCCCGGTGCCCCTCCCCCCGCAGCCTTCCCCTCCCAGCATTTAATGGCTGAGATTTCTTGGGCACTTGTGACTTAGTGGCTCTTCTGCGTTAGATGCTCTCTGATGGACATTATCTTGTGATGCAGATATTTGCACACTACTTTATGCTTTATAGGTCAGTTTGCATGTTTTTTCTGCAGATCACCCTTATAATCATACATATCCTTGCCCCAGGTCAATTCTATTTCCACACAAAGCAGATGACCAGTAACACTGCCCAAATTCTGCCTTCTAAGAGTATACCCCTTGCCTCTGTCTTTCAGAGACAAGCCTTCTTGGAACAATAGAGCAGAAGCAGACCATGACATGTATATACATACTGAGTTAATCCATTGTTGCCCTAACCTTGACCTTTTTCATCCTCCATCAGCTAGGAAAAGAAAGTCCCAATGAGGCTATAGGTATCATCTTACAAATAGGCATCAGTGCACCAGTGGAGTATGACATGGGAATTTGATTGCCTGTTTGTCTGCATTATGTGTGACATCTGGACACTCTTGAGCCAGGTTCTACATTTATCACTTCTGTTCTACAATGGATATCTTATGGGCTCACCTGAACGTGGTCTTAGAGGACAGTCCTGGCTGTATGGTAAACTGATGGCAAGTTTCTAGGAGAACCCGGTAGCAGGCTTTTCAAATGTGTATAATTATCTGTTGCAGATGTCAGGTCCTTGTACCAGAACTCTAAGGGTGTGACTCTCCTATTAAGCTTTGTCATTAGCTTGACACAGCATCACTTCTTATCACAGACATCTGTACAACCATGGAATTGGTCTCATTCACACAGCCCAAGTGGCACGACTGCTTATACTGTTGTGTGGCTTTGCAGTAGAGCCCATTTTTGCTCACAGCATAATAGGAAGCATTCATTGTAATATGATAAATATATTATTCTCAGAGCTATCTTCCCAGTGTAAATACCCCGTCTCATCTATTGTTTCTTTATAAGTGGTAAGAAGTACAAATTGCACTGCCTTGTCTTTAATTTTCAAGGGATGTCCCAGCATGTCTCACACACACACACACACACACACACACACACACACACACACACACAAGTAACCTACTAAAATATCAAATATATGGAAGACACCTAAATAATTTTATGGCTTTAATTAAGCAGATACAGATCACCCACATATTCTTCAGAATATCACATTGATCTTCTATATTGATAGCATAATGTTAATTACACCTGACGAGAAGAAGTGGCAAGTACCCTGGATGCCTTCATAACACACACACACACATACACACACACACCCTCCTATTTATCCTTGCACTAATCTTGGGCTTTTCTATTCTCCATCAGCTAGGTATAGGAAAGTCCTTGGACAAGGCATCTCCCATTTACTTGTAAATTAATGGTTAGAACATTTTCTGGAGAAGGGTGAGAGTCTGTGAGATTTCCTCAGACATTACATATAGCAGCTGGCACATAGGTGCACTGGGCTGATAAAAGGGGACTCCTTAGAGCACCAGTAGTGTGCACTCCACACAGGTAAATAACTAGGGATCCAGAGCTGAACTCCATGTATTTTTGCTCAAATCATTACTCTTTATTGCACTATACATGTGATATATATGTGTCTCTGGGGCATATGTTAAGAACTTTGTTCATTTTTATATACCAGTTAAACTAAATAAGACTGACTTAGACAAAATAGAATGTTTTTATTTCTTTGTATATTTATTTTTTTCTCTCTCTCTCTTCATGTGAAAGAAATGTGCAAGGTTCTTGACAAGGAATCTCCATGGAACCAGGCTTCCTTGGTGGATAAGGCTACCAAGAGAATTCTTGCTGAAGAAGGAAAATCACAGAGAACATGATGGTATGTACTCTTTGAATTTGGTCTTCCTTTTAGAAAGCTGTTATATAAGTCCTTTCCAACAACTTCTTCATCTGAAGCCAGAGTGTCACATGGCCACTCTAGTTTAAAGAATCCTGAGAAGCATATATTTAAGGTCTGTATATTCAACAACTATTGGGAGAAGTCAATAATAAATTAAAGAAAATAATTGATGTGGACAGCCAATTAGCGCTGACTTAAATGTTCTTGTGTATATGTGTTTGCATAACTCAAAGGCATACATGCATGTATATTTAATATAACAAAAATGCAAAAAAACCACTAAAAAGCTTTTAATAGAAAGCAATATTTTTCAGGTCTACCACGATTCTAAACGTAATACTTAAAATGAAGTTGCTAGATTTAACAAGTATAAACATTATCTATTGTTTCATTTATATAAAAGATAAAGATTTATTTCACAATCGTGTCCCCACTTTTGCATTATTTTCTATCTTTATTATTCATTCTTCTCTTAGCTCATTTAATAATTTTCATCTCTATTAAGATATGAATTATTGACTGAGCCCAGGGGGCTCACCACTGTAATTCTAGCACTTTTGGAGACTGAGGCAGAAGGATTGCTTGAGGATAGAAGTTCAAGACCAGCCTGAGTAACAACGAGACCCTGTCTCTACAAAAAATACAAAAAGTTAGCCATGCCTGTAGTCCCAACTACTTGGGAGGCACATGCCTGTAGTCCCAACTACTTGGGAGGCTGAGGCAGGAGGATCCCTTGAGCCCAGAAATTTGAGGTTGTAGGGAGCTATGATTACACCACTGTTCTCTAGCCCATGCAACAGAGAGAGACACTGTCTCAAAAAAAAAAAAAAGAGGTATAATTATTAATTACAGATTTGGTAAGGTTTGAGATAGATAGATATCTGTAAAATTATCACCAAAATCGAAATAATGAACATAGCCATCACCCCCTAAAGTTTCCTTATATTTGTAATCCCACCTTGTTGCCCCTCCTCAGAGCTACACACATCTGCAAGGAACCACGAATCTGTTTTTTGTCATTATAGATTAGTTTTCATTTTCTATAATTTTAAATAAATGGAATCATACAGCATGTGCATCTTTCTTTGTCTTTGCTTCTCCTAGCAAGATTATTTTGAGATTCGTTTATGTTTTGCATGCATCAAGTCACTTACTTTTTATGACTTTATAGTATTCTGTTGTATAGATACACACTAATTTGAGTTCCCAGTTTTCAGACATTACATATAACACTGCTATTAACATGCAATTCTTTGTGTGGACATATACATTCATATGTTCTGGACATATTTTTTCAGAATCATCCATAAATATTTTATATTTTTGATGTTATTTTCAACAGCATTATATTCTTAATTTCATTTACTTATAAATTTTTATTTATTTTTGTTCCAATTGCTAATATATAGAAATATATTTTATATTTTGTATCTTTGTATATTAATGTATATCTTGCAATTTTGCTGAAATTACTTTTTTTGATAGATTCCATAGAATTTCTTCTCAGATGATCATATCACCTACAAATCAGAACAGTTTTACTTTTCCAAAGTGGATGCCTTTTATTTCTTTTTTTGTTTTAACATACTAGCAAGAACTTCCAGGACAATGTATAAGGATTGGTGAGAGGAGATATCCTCTCCTGACTCCTGAGTTTAGCAAGAAAGCCTTCAGTCTTGTACCATTAAGTATGATGGAAGAAAAGGTAGTCAGTTGGTGCAAAGGCTGATGAATAAGGTGAATGACAGAGTTTCCAAGTCTAGCCTCTATAGTTTGAGCAGCATTGTTTGTACAGCATGTGGTCAAGTGTTACCTTTGCAAGTAGATTGGCCTGTTTCTATTGACCAATCTTGGCTACTTAATCACAAGCACCCTCATCATTTCATCCAACGGTTGCAGTAGACATCCACTGTAATCAATTGACGAGGTTTCATGAAGCTGTAGTGGATAATACCAGTGCTGGAAGATCAAACAGACACCATTAGCTTTCTTGATGAGTATTCAGTTATGGACTGTGTTTTGGCACTTCATTTTTATCCAACCATTTTGCTGAACTGTTGCAATTGTCAAAAAGAATCCATTTTTTATCACACATAATAATACAATGTAGAAATGGTTTACTTTTATATCATGACAGCAAAGAAAGGCAAGATTCCTCAGATGATTTCTTTGTTGACGTTTAATTCATGCAGAGCCTGTAGATCCAGCTTCTTTTTACCTTGTAAAAGTGGTCTAATACTGTTGGAATAGTAACTACAAACCTTGCTGTTAATTCACATGTAGGTTGAGATGGATTCACTTCCACTATAGCGTTCAGCTCATCATTATCTACCTTGGTCTCACGTCACCCACATGGTTCATTTTCAAGACTAAAATCACCAAAATGGAACTTCTCAAACCATCAGTGTACTGTACTTTCATAAGCCACATTCTTCCCAGACACTTCATTGATATTTTGATCTGTCTGTGCTGCATTTGTTCCACAGAAGAACTCATATTTTAAAATAACACAAATTTTTAACTTATCCATGATTTCACAAAAATTTCTCTAAAAAAATCTGAAAGATAATACAAGCGAAACTATGCGTTTGAAAGACTGAGGATGCTCCTTCACAATAGAAATGAAACAAGAACTGTGAATGTGAAATGTCAGAGATACCAACTGTCAAACTTAGTACTTAAAGAAGTTGTACATTTCATACTTAATAACCTAATACTATTATAAATTCTTTGTTGTCTTGTCAACAATGTTCACAGCATCATCACCTGCAGATTTATTCTGAAGAAACTGCTTTCTTTGCTCATCCATAGAAGCAACTCCTCATCTGTTCAAGTTTCATCATGAGGTGGCAGCAATTTGGCTACATCTTCATCTTCTAATTCTAGCTCTCTTGCTATTTACACTACATCTTCAGGTCCTTCCTCAATGGAATGCTTGAATCACTAAAAGTTATCCACGAAGACTGGAATCAGCTTCTTCCAAACTCTTGTTAATATAGACATTTTGAATTTCTTCCATAAATCACGAATGTCCTTAATGGCATATAGAAAGTTGAATCCTTTCCACAAGATTTTCAATTTACTTTGCCAAGAGCCACCTGAGGACTCATTATCTATAACAGCTATACCTTTATAAATTGTATTTCGTAAATACTAAGACTTGGCAATTACTCAAAATTACTCCTTGATCCATCGGCTGCAGAATAGATGTCATGTTAGCAGGTGTGAAAGCAACATTAATCATCTTGTACATCTCCATCAGAGCTCATGGGTGACTAGGTACATTGTCAATGAACAGTAATATTTTGAAAAGAATCTTTTAATTCTGAGAAGTGGGTCTTGACAGTGGGCTTAAAATATTCAGTAAACCATGCTATAAGTCAATGGGCTGTCACCCAGGTTTTGTTGTTCCATGCATACAGCACAGGCAGAGTAGAATTAGCCTAATGCTTTAGGGACCTAGAATTTATGGCGTGGCAGGTGAGCTTTGGCTTCAACTTAAAGTCACCAGCTGCACCAGCCCCTAACAAGAGAGTCAGCTTTGAAGCTTTGAATTCAGGCATTGACTTCTCCTTTCTAGCTATGAAAGTCCTAGATAGCATTTTCTTCCAATAGAAGGTCATTTGGTCTACAATGAAAATCTGTTGTTTATTGTAGCCACATTCATACTTTATCTTAGCGAGATGTTTTGGATAACTTGCTGCAGCTTCTATATCAGCACTTATTGCTTCATCTTACACTTTTATGTCTTCAGGACTGTTTCTTTCATTAAATCTCATGAAACAATGTCTGCTGGCTTCCAGCTTCTGCAGCTTCCTCACCTCTCTTTGCCTTCATGGAATTGAAAAGAGTTACAGCTTTGCTCCAGATAAGGCTTTGGCTTAAGGAATGTCATAGCTAGTTTGATCTTCTATCCAGATCACTAAAACTTCCTCCATATTAGCAATAAAGCCCTTTCACATTCCTATAATTTGTGGAGTTCACTGAAGTAGTGCTTTAATTTCCTTCAAGAATTTTTTTCTTTGCGTTTGCGACTTGGCGAACTGGTGCAAGAGACCTAGTTTTCAGCCTGCCTCAGCTTCTGGTAAGCCTTCCTAAGTTGAATAATTTCTGGCTTTTAATTGAATTTGAGAGATGTGCAACCCTTTCTTTCGCTTGAACATTTAGAGACCATTGTAGGGTTATTAATTGGCCTAATTTCAATATTGTTGTGTCTCATAAAATAGAGAGGGAGAGAGGTGGGGGGAATGGCCAATCAATGAAGCAGTCAGAACACACACATTTGCTGATTATGTTGCCATTTTATATGGGTGTGGTTCATGGTGGTGCAAAACAACTACAATAGTAATATCAAAGATCACTGATTGCAGATCACCGTAAGAGACATAAAAATAGTAAAAATATTGAAATATTGAAAGATTTACCAAAATGTGACACGGGCACATGAAGTGAACACATGCTGTTGGAGAAATGGCACCAAGAAACTTGCTTGATGCAGGGTTGCCACAAACCTTCAATTTGTGAAGAAAGCAGTATCTGCGAAGTGCAGCAAAGCGAAGCACAGTGAAATGAAGTATGCCTGTAGAGGAGCACCTGGGCACTGTAGTCTAGCCATGCTTACCCATAAAACCGGCAACCTCATTTACCTGACAGATGTGAATATAAAATTCTTTTTAATGATTGGTCCTATCTTGAAAATGATTGTCTCATGAGCTAAATCCAAACTCCTTAGCTTGGTTACTCAGTCACTGCAAAGATTTCCCTGTATACTCTGTATTTTCCCTTAGCTTGTACTTTATCTTTGCCCTTGTCCTTTCATGCCCCGTACCATGATGTCTTCATTCTCATTCTAATCTGGTGGAATCTTCTCAGGTCAATGACTCAGAGATTGATTTGTCCTTCCTTTTAATTGCGGTAACACATACTGTTCTATCCATTTAGAACCTAACTTATCCTTTTTTTATATACATTGGATATCCTTATACATTATACATGCTTTTATCCGCTCACAATCTCTCTCTGTAGGCCAAAGGTATGGCTTATGCATCATGTATCATCCACGTTCCAGTCCAGGTGAAGCTGCATATAGAAGTATTCCCAATGTAGTTATTTTATTAAAATGATAGAATTTAACAGAATACCAAGATACTAAAATTTTACTGTGGTGAAGGAATGCTTAAAATTGTAACAAATTATTTTAAAATGCAATGCCTCCAAATAAAAGAGAGGGCTATTGCTTGTCTAATCTTTGCTTTTTTCTTGAGATCACACAAAATCATTTTGTACAGCACTGCCAGGTTTCTGTCTCACTGACATGAACCTAATGAAATGGAGAAAATCTATTTGAATAGTGTAAGAAAAAATTTGAAGTTTGCTTTGGTAAATAAAAATAAAAAAGTAATAATTGTTTTATACAGGCAGTTAAAACAATGATATGAAAAAAGTTCATACTTCAATATTATACTTACATATGATATTACTTCTAATGGAATTATTTAAATGTAGAAGCAATCATTCACACAATGTACAGGTTAATTATCACAAAGAAGTGAATAATAATTAAAGTGCTTCCTTGTACAGAGATTATGATCAACATTCATTAAGACAGACACAGTACTCTGCAGGCTCAAACTTATTCTGGGCCTCTGAGGAATACCCACAGCATCGGCTATGCCTGCCGCTGCCCTTCTACTCCTACTGTGACTCTGTCCTAGCTGGCTACCTTGGTCTGTATCACTAATGGCCTCGGTGTACCAGAGGTGGAAATCCAAGTACTCTCTATGCAAGCCCTGAGTGAGAGAAACAGACATGATTATAAAAACAGGGGTAGAAGGGGCTCATTTGTAACCCATTCACTGGTTCCAGGGATTGAGGTCTTGAGATTCATATTTGTCTTCCATTCCAAACTGGGCAACAGGTACCCTTCTATAGAGCAGGTCATTTTGGGTTTGATCAGTCTCTGTCTACTACACCACCTGGCTCACAAACAACCTTGCAGGTAAGGTCAGCAGACCAGATTGCTTGATATTGGAATGCAAGATGAGAAGTCTGGTTGGTAACCTATCACTTTTGCTGAGGAATGGCCATGAAGATAAACCAGAGTGAGCAAGGGTGTGCAATGTGCCTATAACGGTGGGCAAAACAGGCCCATGCCCTTGTGGAGGTCACAGTCTAGTGGAGGACGGATGTTGTTAGAAATGTACAAAGTCCTGGTAGGACAGATATAGGGGTCTTGCTGAAATAAGGCATGGGGGTTAGGAAGGCATTTCTTGGAAAGTGTGGTTTGAGCTCAGACGCAAGGATTACTAGGAGTTGGGCAGATAAAGAAGGTGAGGTAGTGGTTGGAGGATAAATAAATCTGTTCTTATCCAGAGATTACCCCACACTGGGTAGTGCTAAACCTTTCCCAGTATCACCTAAGGTAGGCTTATGGATGGATAAGACATGTGGACTCTCAAGTAAGACTAGCAGATTTTGAATCCTGCCGCTGCATTTCCTGGCTGTATGGCCTTGGGCAATTTACTAGTCTTTTAGTTGCTCCTGAGAACAAGCTGGGTATTGAAATCTACAAGTTGAAGAGAGACAAGGTTAATCACATTTTAAAGTGTTTTCTTTGGCTGCTGTGTGCAGATAGGATTAGAGCAGGGGTTTAAGGGAGAGGAAGGGATTTTAGCATTTCAGGAGAGTCAGGGTAGCTTGGGCCATGATGTGACGATGAAGGTAGGCAGAAGTAGAAAGTGATAATTAAATGGATTTGGTTGGTGAGGGAGTCCTCAAGGGAGACTCTCAGGTTTCTGGCTTGTGTTATTATACGTAACACAGAAAAAGAATGGATGAACTCCCTTTATTTTCTATTTATTGTGATATTTATCATACATGCAAAAATATTTTGTGTACAATTTGAAGAATAATAATAAAAATAAATACTTATTTACCTCTTAGGTCACTTGAGAAAAACAATTTGCTAATATAGTTAAAGCATTTGAATTTCCCATCTTTCTCCCCAGAGGTAAGCACTGTCCTGAATTTTGGTTAATCTTGCCTTTGCTGTTTATTATTTTCACCATATATATATATATATATATATATTTATATATATGTGTGTGTATATATATATTTGTAAATAATATAGTGATTGCTTTTATATGTTTTTAGACTTTATGTTTATTTTGTTTGGGGTTCAGTGAACTTTTTCAATCCAGAAGTTTATAATCTGAGTAAAATTTAGAAAATTAGAAAAAAAATAGAAAGAGCCAAGAAATGGGAAAAAGAAAAAGGAAGAGATAAATACACCAAGAAACAATTACCAACCCTGCAATTAAATTTATTTTCCAAAATAATGCTAAAAGGATAATATTAATAAATATTAGAAAGAGAGTGGCAAGACTTACATTATAGTGAGGGGATAATTGTACAGTGAAATGTCACCATTGTGCTCGGAAAGACATAAAGATTTTTTTTCTCATATGGAGGAAGACTCTAGCAAAATTTATTTGAGTAGTAAATATCAAATATTACTACTGGTAATATGTACTTATACTACTGATAACATCTACTCTAAACTTAATTCAAAAATGTTTAGATTTTTTGGGGACAGTAAAACTTTCATCATTAAATGTCATATTCAGGGATTTATGTAGGTGCATATCTTTTAAAATTAGAATAAATGTTTCTTTTCATGACTTGATTTCGTTCTTTCTGGGAAGAAAAGGAACAAAACATTTACGCAAGTTGCATACACACATACACACACACACTGCACACGCATACAAACACACAGCCCTGATTTTTCTACAAAAGGGAATTTGCAAGAGATTAAATAAATTGTTAATGCTAACATTTTACATGCTATAATATAGATATATTAATATATAGATCATTGTTTGGCATGCTACAAATTAAAAATAGAAATTGCTAAATATTTTAAAAGGAAATTAATAAATACTTTTATGTGATTACTTAAAAGACAAAGAAATGTAAAATGCCATATTCAAATGTGTGTATATATATATATACTTTTAGTTTAAATTTAATGTAAAAGTAAGTTTTTCCACACTACTAACTTAAAAATTAAGAGTATATACTTACAGTGGCTGGGTGCGGTGGCTCACACCTATAATCCTAGCACTTTGGGAGGCCAAGGTGGGAGGATTGCTTGAGGTCAGGAGTTTGAGACCAACCTGAACATGAGGGAGTTCAACTCAACTAAAAACAGAAAAAAGTGGTCAGACATGGTGGCACATACCTGTAGTCCTAGCTGCTCGGATTGCTGAGACAGGAACATCCCTTGATCCCAGGAGTTTGAGGTTGCTGTGAGCTAGGCTGATGCCACTGCACTCTAGCCCAGGTGACAAAGTGAGACTCTGTCTCAAAGGAAAAAAGAAAAAGAGTATATACTTATAAATAAAATTGTAAAGGCTCTTCAAATATAAGTAACAAATAAATGAATATTTACTGTAAAATTTTATAGAAAAATTACTTGTTCAGCTGCTAAATACTAAAACAGTTAAATTAACAGCAAACTTGCATGCCTGCCATTTTTAATTATTGTAATGTTTGATTCTTTTGATAGTATTTACCTTAGGGCTTGTTTTAACTTGAGTTTTTAAATAGTTGTATGAGTTAAGGTTTTCTAGAGAAGCAGAATCAACACACACACTCTTGCACACCTATACAAATATATGTTTATCATGGAGTTATAATGAGGATTGGCTCTTGGTTCATGTAATTATGGAGATTAAGTCCTATGATGATGCCACCTGCAAGCTACAGAGCCAGGAAAGCCAGTGATGTCATTCAATTCAGTCTGAGCACAAAGGTCCTAGGACAAAGAGCATCAGTATCCAAGAGCAAAAGAAAATGGATGTCTCAGCTTGACGAGAGAGAGGAGAGAGAATTCACTCTTCCTTCTTTTTGCTTTTCCTATCCAGACCCTTAACAGATTGAATGATGCCAACATTGGTGAGGGCAGATCTGCTTTACTCAATCTGACTTAAATGTTACTTTCAGAAGCATCTTTACAGACACACCCAGAAATAATATTTAACCAACTATTGGGACATCCCTTAACCCAATCAAGTTGACACATAAAATTAACCATCACAATAGTCTTTGATTCAAATACATAATAATTTCAATTTCCATTACAGATTACACAATTAGTTCATAGCAGAAGGCACGATTGGCTATCCTGAAAATACTGAATAATGAAAAAATGATGAAATCATTGCACAATGGAATATTCTTTTGCTATCACAAAATTATTGATTTAAATTATAAATGAATGAATCAAAAATTCTATATAATCACGTAATTTCATCTTTCAAAACAAATATAAAAATATGTAAACACAAAGTGGTCAAAATTCCAGACTCATTCATAATATTAAAGAGAAAATAGATCTTCCAGTTTTATTAATTTTTTAATTTTGTTGTAGTTCTTCTTTGCTTGGCTTTGATTTTCAAAGAATTTCATCTAACATGGTATATCTACACACATCTACTATTCAAAGTTCAGTGTAGGAGGCCACTGTCAACATTTTGAACAACAAAAGCAACAAAAATAATGAGAGTATGGCTGTGTGTTTTTGAAGAAAATACTCCTATACTTTTTTTATGTTTAAAATTATTTATAACATAATGAAATAGGTCTAATGAGAAACAAAGACATTTTTCTGTCATAATCATTAGCATTTACTCTTCTTTGTTTTATTGGCTTGGATTTTTAGGAGAAAACACAAGAATACCACAAACTTGGGAGATATTAATGAATTGCAAAAACTTTGGAATTAGGAATGCTAATTTACATTTCACCTCTTTTTATTTAAGTTTTTTTGATTTCAGTAAAATAGTTCTTTTCTCACTGTGTTTTCTTATTTATAATGTAGAACTAATAATAAAATTAATAACAACAATACCTTCACAGCAATCAGGATTGTTGTAAAAATTATATTAAAACTTGCATGTATTTGTAACTCTCATGTATTTTAATTAATAGCATTTAATTTAATTTAGTTTAATTTAGCTTCTGTTAACTTTTAGCAGTTGACTGAGAAAGGAAAGAAAAACAGACAAGAAGAGACATTAGAGTCAATGATCTCTTTAATACCATGGTAAAATAAAGTAGGAGAAGAAATAGCTTGGAAAGAACGGGGATAGGTATAAGAGGAATTAAGAAATGTACACAGAGTGAACAAAGAAAGGAAAAAGGAAAGGACTATAAGAAATAGGAAACAGATGAGTTTTGTAGGTGCAATGATTCTCTTCCTATAAATCTTTATTTCTTTAAATTACTATAGAAAGAATTCTCCTCGATGCCCTTGTGCCTCCATTTCGATTCCAACTCATTTTCCCTTACAGTCACTGCTTTCCCTGGGATTTCCCTTGCCACCTCTCTGTGCAAGAAGTATTGATTGAGTGATAAAGCAAATCCAGTTACATGGCTGTGGTGATCTCATTTCACAAAACAGTCTGGAGAAATAAATATATCCTTAGAGTAAACTTCAGTCCACTTAACCGTTTTGAAATCCTGAAATGCCAACCAAAAGAACATTTCCAAGGGACAGAAGTGGCTAAAAAGAGCATGAGTCAGAGTAATGTTAAGAGACAGAAAAAGCAAAATATTTCGCTCAGGAAAAGAGCCTCGATGAAGAGAAAGAGTGACCAATGATGTTTAAACTGCCTCTGAATTTTTCCTGTGGTAGGAATGAGGCATTCAATAGGATTCAAGATATTTTATTTATTTATTTTTATTTCAGCATATTATGGGGGTTCAAATGTTTAGGTTAAATATATTGCCTTTGTCCCACCTGAGTCAGAGCTTCAAGCATGTTCATCATGTGCATCGCACCCATTATGTGTCAATGTACCCATCCACTCCTCCCCGCTTCCACCTGCCTGACACCCGATGAATGTTACTACTATATGTGCATGTAAGTGTTGATCAATGAATTCCAATTTGATGGTTAGTACATGTGGTGCTTGTTTTTCCATTCTTGTGATACTTCACTTAGTAGAATGGGCTCCAGCTCTATCCAGGATAATAGAAGAGGTGCTATATCACCGTTGTTTTTTGTGGCTGAAGAGTACTCAATGGTATACATATACCACATTTTATTAATCCACTCATGTACTGATGGGCATTTGGATTGTTTCCACATCTCTGCAATTGTGAATTGTGTTGCTATAAAACATTCAAGTGTAGATGTCTTTTTTACAGAATGTCTTTTGCCCTTGGGAGATGCTCAGTAATGACATTGGTGGATCAAATGGTAGTTCTACTCCTAGCTCTTTGAGGTGTCTCCATATTACTTTCCACAGAGGTTGTACTAGTTTTCAGTCCCACCAGCATTGTATGAGTGTTTCTATCTCTCCACATCCATGCCAACATTTGTTGTTTTGTGGCTTTTGGATAAAAGCCATTCTCACTGGAATTAAGTGATGTTTCATTGTGGTTTTGATTTGCATTTCCCTGATGATTAGAGATGTTGAGCAATTTTTCATATGTGTGTTGGTCACTAGTCTGTCTTCTTTTGAAAAGTTTCTGTTCATGTCCTTTGCCCACATCTGATAAAGGGCTGATAACTAGAATCTGTACGTAGCATATTATGACACTCAACTTGTTTGTCATCTCTTAGTTCTGTGCAGTTCATTCATTCACTCATGCATTCAACAAATGTTTACCAAGCATGTTTTTGACACTGGAGATGCCAGAAGAGTACAGTTAGTCATGATTGGTTCCCTCTTCACCTTATCTTATAATGGTGAAAGTAAAAAAGAGAGAGAAACAAGCAAATTATATTTTTCCCTATGCATTATACAGGAAGCAGTTTTCTGAGAAAGAACATCTAGGAAAACTACATTTGGATTTAGTTGTATAAGAACAACTTCTCTAATACAGTGATATTTAAACTGATAATTGAGGCATAAGCAAGAGTTTCTAAGGTAAGAAAAGTATGTGTGGGGTATAAGATGGTAGGAAAAGAAGTTGGAAAGCAGGAAATAACTGAAATAAATAAGTTTGAATTCAACAAATTAGAACATAATTACAAAAGATTCAACCTATAGATAGAAGGAGAAGAGGCTTTATCTTGTTCCCTATAGTGTATATGAAATATCACTAATGCTTGTCTAATAAGGAAGGGACATTATCAGATTTATATTTTATAAATAAAGCTCTGCAGTTCTGTGGAGCACAGATTACAGAGCATGTTAATTTAACCCAAGTTGTCACCCAGTGATGGCCTGCAGCCCCAATCTGACTCAAATTGCCTGTTTTTGTAAATAATGTTTTATTGGGCTGAAAGGGGTGGCTCATTCCTGTAATCCCAACACTTTGGGAGGCCAAGGCCAGAGGGTCATTTGAGGTTGCAGTGAGCTATGTTGACATCACTGCACCCCAGCCTTGGTAACAAAGAGAGATTCTGTCTCTAAAAATAAAAGGGTTTTATTGGAAAATGGCTGTTTAAAACTGTTTTGTACTGCTATAATTTAGGGGAAAAGATAGAAGTTTATTTGGCTTATGGTTCTGGAGTCTGAGAAGTCCAACTGCATGATGCTGGCAAACTGTGATCCCCATAGTAGAAAGGCAAAATGTCAAAGAGTGAGTGAGAGGAAGAGAGGGCAAAAGCACATGAGCTGGAGAGGAAAAGAGGCCTAACTCCCTTGATAACTAACCTGCTCCTGAAATAATGGCATTAATTCAGTTGTGCGGGTGAGACGCTCATGACCCAATCACCCCCAAAATCTCCATCTCTTAACGCTGCTGCATGGCAACAATGTTTCTAACACATAAACTTTTGGGGGACTCATTCAAACCATAGAAGTAGCCATCCTTATTTGTCTAGGTTTTGTCTATGGATGCTTTCTCACTATAATGGCAGAATTCAGTAGCTGCCACAAAGACCTTATACTCCAGAAAGCCTAAAATATTTACCATGTATACTATAGATATTATAGAAAATGTTTGTTGACTCCTTGTTTTTTTTTTTGTTTGTTTTTTTGAGACAGAGTCTCACCTGTTGCCCGGGCTAGAGTGCCATGGCATCTGCCTAGCTCACAGCAACCTCAAGCGATCCTCCTGCCTCAGCCTCCTGAGTAGCTGGGACTACAGGCATGCACCACCATGCCCGGTTAATTTTTTCTATATATTTTTATTGTCCAGTTAATTTCTTTCTATTTTTAGTAGAGAAAGGGTCTGGCTCTTGCTCAGGCTGGTTTCGAATTCCTGACCTGGAGCGATCCGCCCGCCTTGGCCTCCCAGAATGCTAGGATTACAGATGTGAGCCACCACGCCCGGCCTGTTGACTCCTTTTTTTTTTTTTTTTATTGGGGGAAAACTACAAAGCATTTACAGTACAATGTTTACAGTCACAATTTGTAGTGAGCTGATTTCCCAAAATATATTACCACTCAAGTTGACTTATCTTGTTACATTCAAAAACCTACTCTGTCT